>SJYX01012463.1:227097-271905 GCA_006410675.1 Oreotragus oreotragus | reverse complement strand
TTCTTTGGCATTGCCATTCTTTGGGATTGGAATGAAAATTGACCTTTTCCAGTCCTGTGGCCACTGCTGAGTTTTCCATATTTGCTGGCATATTGAGCAGAGCACTTTCACAGCATCATCTTTCAGGATTTGAAATAGCTCAACTGGAATGCCATCACTTTCACTAGCTTTGTTCCTAGTGATGCTTCCTAAGGCCCACTTGACTTCACATTCCAGGATGTCAGGCTCTAGGTGAGTGATCACACCATTGTGATTATCTGGGTCATGAAGATCTTTTTTGTACATTTTTTCTGTGTATTCTTGCCACCTCTTCTTAATATCTACTGCTTCTTTTAGTTCCATACCTTTTCTATCCTTTATTGAGCTCATCTGTTAGGTCCATACCATTTCGGTCCTTTATTGAGCTCATCTTTGCATGAAATGTTCGCTTGATATCTCTAATTTTCTTGAAGAGATCTCTAGTCTTTCCCATTCTATTGTTTTCCTCTATTTCTTTGCACTGGTCACTGAGGAAGGCATTCTTATCTCTCCTTGCTATTCTTTGGAACTCTGCATTCAAATGGGTATATCTTTCCTTTTCTCCTTTGCTTTTCGCTTCTCTTCTTTTCACAGCTATTTGTAAGGCCTCCTCAGCCATTTTGCTTTTTTGCATTTCTTTTTCTTGAGGGTGGTCTTGATCCCTGTCTCCTGTACAATGTCACGAACCTCCTCCTTTCATAGCTTACCAGTAGTATGGCATTTAAAAAAAAAAAAAACTTTAGTTTTTTTTAATTAACCAAATGCTATTTGATTACTGGAGAAGGCAATGGCACCCCACTCCAATACTCTTGTCTGGAAAATCCCATGGACGGAGAAGCCTGGTAGGCTGCAGTCCATGGGGTTGCTAAAGAGTCGGACACGACTTCACTTTCACTTTTCACCTTCATGCATTGGAGAAGGAAATGGAAACCCACTCCAGTGTTCTTGCCTGAAGAATCCCAGGGACGGGGGAGCCTGGTGGGCTGCCGTCTGTGGGGTCACACACAGTCGGACACGACTGAAGCAACTTAGCAGCAGTAACAGCAGCATTTGATTACATTCAAACTTACTGCTTAATGCAAAAACAGAAAAATAGATTTCCTTCCTATTTATAATACTACTGAATAAAGTGGAAAAAAATGGAAGTGTTAAGTTGCTCAGTCTACTCGTGGCAGCCCCAGGGACTGTAACCTGCCAGCCTCCTCCATCCATGGAATTCTCCAGGCAAAAATACTGGAGTGGGTAGAATTCCTTCCCCAGGGCATCTTGCTGACCCAGGGGTCAAACTCAGGTCTCCTGCTTTGCAGGCAGATTCTTTACCATCTGAACCACCAGATCAGCTCTTTTATTTATAAAACTACTGAATAAAAATTCTGAAATAATTATAAGAAAAAGCAGGCCTTAAAATGTCAGTGTTTAATAGAAATGCCTGGAAACTTGAAAGGTTATTTAATGAACCATTTGAGTATTAAGGATGACCATATGCCCAGGTTAACACCTGTTGTCTTGCTGTAATTATTAATGTGAATGTAAGCATCAAGTGTCTGTTGATAAATTATATTTGACCCTATAATAATATGTTAGTTGGTGATATCTTTGACTTGCTGTCTAATTTTTAAAAATTATTCAGGGACTTCCCTGCCAGTCCAGTGGTTAANTTGTCTTGCTGTAATTATTAATGTGAATGTAAGCATCAAGTGTCTGTTGATAAATTATATTTGACCCTATAATAATATGTTAGTTGGTGATATCTTTGACTTGCTGTCTAATTTTTAAAAATTATTCAGGGACTTCCCTGCCAGTCCAGTGGTTAAAAATTCATGCTTCCATTGCAGAGGGCGCAAGTTTGACCCCTGGTCAGGGAATCAGATCTTGGTCTCCTGCACTGCAGGGGCTTGCCTGTAGCTCAACTGGTAAAGAATCCACCTGTAATGCAGGAGACCCCGGTTTCATTCCTGGGTTGGGAGGATCCCTTGGAAGCAGGCATGGCAACCCACTCGAGTGTTTTTGCCTGGAGAATCCCCATGGGCAGAGAAGATTGGCAGGTTACAGTGCATGGGGTCACAAAGCGTCTTCCAGGACTGAGTGGCTAAGCACAGCACCTGCACTGCAGGCAGATTCTTTACCGTCTGAGGAGCCCGAATAAAGCCACTGAGAGCTTTTAAAGTTGTTCGGTTGGGCTTTGTGCTTTAATAGTGGCCAGGTGAGGGAACAGAACTACAGCTCCCTCTCGCACCCTCTCCCCCCCATGTGGCCCCCCACCTTTGCTTCGCCTTCAGTGGTTGGATGCTGAACCAGATGCCTTTGGCACTCACGAATGCGTTTACTCAGTGACACCTGATTGTTTTACAGGGCACCTGGAGTTTTACCTTTGGTGGACGTATGAGGCATTGTTTTAAGCAGGTACCCTTGTGATTAAACGTCTGTCTTTCTTCCAAGTGAAAGTTGGTTGAGATTTTTCTATGGGTTTTGGCAACGCAAAGGGAAAGGCTAGCCTCCCTGTGTGTGGGGCTGGGATGGGCCAGACAGGAAGCCTGACCCCAGTCATGTAGCATCGAGAGAGGATGCAGCAGAGGGAAGGAGCCCTCCGCTCTTAGGAAATGACTCTTTTGCAACCCCCTCAGTGGATATACATTGAACCACACTTGTTTACTTTTTCTTCTTTGCTTCCAAAATTCTGTTGAAAATGACAGAAGAAACATGAAAATATGAACAGACCCGTAACTAATGGGGCTGAAAACTGAGAAAGGTGCTGCAGTGCTCCAGGCGCACTGAGGATGCAGTGGAATAAATAAAACAGATGGGATCAGATTGATGGTGAAACTGCACGGCGCGGGAACTTACGACCCAATAGAGACAGAAGAGGGAGTAACTACGCAAATGAAGTTTTCTTCACAGGATCCTGGAAGATTCCCAAGAATTGAAACTCCAGGAGTGGCAGCAGAAGTGGTGAGGAGAGTGATGGCCCGGAGTGAATAGCTCGGAACAAGGGAACCAGCTCTCCTTGCGTTTGACTCAGCGGGCTTGGTGGTAGAGTTCGCCTCTGCAGCAAAGCCCTTTAGCTGAGTTCTTAATAAGCTGGGAGATTTGTCCAGGCAGAATACCGGTAGCTTGTAGCCAGAAGTAGAAGTTTTCGCTATTGGGGACCCCAGGTTTGTGTCCCTACTTTCCAAGGATTATTAGACTTTGTGCTTTGAGATGAATGCTTTTTGCTCAACTCCCTTTCCGGCTTATTCCCCATTATTTTCGTATGTGCTCAAGAAACTGCCTGCAGCGGGCAATCTGCGTTGATCCAGACCCCCATTTGTAAAGATGAGCAAGCAGCCGTGAGTCATCAGGCATGCGAGAGGAAATCAGCAGGATGATCAAGAAGTTAATACAGGAAACTTTTAATTCCTAGTCTCAGATCCAAGAGAAGGACAGATCCAGAAAGCAACAGCTGTTGCGGGAAAGGAGTTACAGAGAAAAGAAGGCAATTGGAGACATTAACCCTGAGGTTGTAATGTTAGACTGTGGCGGCTGGGGGCAGCACATGGGCTCAAGATTAAAATAGGAACTGCATCAGACAGAAAATTAGTGGTTGGGAAAACTGAGCCTAGGATTTCTTCTAAAATTCAAAGCAGAAGGTTTAAGAATTATGAAGAAGAATTGAGAGATGTGAACGATGAGTCTACGAGAGCCTGAATCCAGCCAACTTGAGGAACAGATGGAGAAGAAAAAAGCAGCCAATATTTGCTGCTAAGATGCCATCAACAGTCAGACGCCTGTTTCCAAACAGCTTTTTTCTAAGGGAGCTAATTTCTTTAAAAAATGTCAGTGTTTTTTCCCCACACCATGAAATACCACTTCTTCAGTACTGAAGTGGACACCCAGCCATCTCATTTAGAAATCTTCTGAAGCACTTGACTGTTCTTGTCATGCAAAGTGTCATTTTAATACAAAACTTTTTATACTGTTCTTTGAAAATAATTTCAAACATGAAAGTTGAAAGAGTAAGAATAATAGGCAGAACCTTCATTTTATACCCAGATTTGCCAGCCTTGACTATTAATAACATTTTACCCCTTTATCAGTCCCCTTTTCTTTTCTGTGTGTAAATGATAAGTGTATTTTAAGATATTGGACAGCATGGTGCATGTATTGTAAACTACTGAGCTTTTTATAAAAGTGATCTTGACTTTTTCTTTTGCATCTTTAGACTTGGCAGTATAATTTGGCTGTTTGTAAGGAATATTAGGGTTTTGTTTGTACTTTTTATTTGGTTAATTTAACAAACTTCCTCCAACTCCATTGAATCATGTTTCATTGAAGTTTAACTGCTTCCCTTATAAATTAGCTGGCAGCTTATGAGAGATGTGAGCTGCTTGAATGATAGTTCTCCATGACACATGAATGAATCCCACCAGCCTCTCCTAAATGTTAAATTCTGGGAGATTTAACATTTCTGCTGCCTTTAATTATGCTGACTGTCATATAATATGCAGTCTCCCATTACATGACTTTTTATTTCAGTGCTGTATCATGGTGAAACCTTAATGTATCAACATTAAGCCATCATTAAGGATTCAGACTTCACATTCAGCCACAGTTTGTGTATTTGCCAGTAGGAACAGCTATTGATAACTTATTCCTTTTTCTAGCAGTTGGACATTTTTAAAAAAATTTCTATTTTAAGATGGTCCTAATTTTAGAAGGGTTAAAATGTGGGGAAAGTATATTAAGACAACTTTTACTGCAGTATTAAAAGAGGAAGGGGCTTTCCAGGTGGCTCAGTGGTGAGGAATCCGCCTGACACGCAGGAGATGTGGTTTCAATCCCTGTGTTGGCAAGTTCCCCTGGAGGAGGGCATCGTAACCCACTCCAGTATTTTTGCCTGGGAAATCCCATGAGCAGAGGCGTCTGTGTTGGGTTGCAAAGAGTCAGACACAACTGAACGCACATGCACATAAAAGAAGAAATCTAGGCATTTTCTGGTAGATCTTTTTTTTATTCCTGTCCCTGTCCTCTCCAAACTTTTTTCAGTAGGTCTCAGAGAAGAAGGAATGAGCATGGAACTGAAGTTTATGTCTCCTCTGTATGACCAGGTGCTTGGATATTGTAGATGTTGTATCGTTAATCCCTTATAGAGGGATCTTTGAACACAGAACCTTAAACCCAGCCATAATTTTATTTCACTAATTTTCCGAACAGATATTGTAGGTGTCTAGTCAGTTGGATCTTCTGGGAAGCACATGCCAGAGTGGGGTTAGAAGAATAACTCTGAAAACTAACTCAGGGGGTAGGGGAAGGAGGAGATGAAGCGGGAGTTACGGAAAGCCTCTAGATTGGGATGCGAGTCTAGCTCCTGTGAAAGGAGAGGGAAGGAAGGAAGACTGGGTGGTGCAGACTACCTGCAACTGTGAGAGGGTTTTGGCCGCCCAGCCAGAAGCTCTGGTGCAGAGCAGAACCACTGGGGAGTCTGTACTGACCAGGGATGGAGAACCTGCTTATCGCTGCGGAGCTCAGTCCTGGACTGGCATTGCCTGCAAAGTGGGTGGCCTCTGCTTGGAACTGCAACAGATCTTCTGGAAAGTCACAGCTGGAAGTGGT
The DNA here is from genome assembly GCA_006410675.1 of Oreotragus oreotragus. NCBI lineage: Eukaryota > Metazoa > Chordata > Mammalia > Artiodactyla > Bovidae > Oreotragus > Oreotragus oreotragus. Next base: position 266,298 of record SJYX01012463.1, on the reverse strand, counting down.
CAGTTGCCTGCTCCTCTGCACAGGCTCTGTCCAGAAGGGAGATCTTAGTACTGCACCTCCCTTAGCTCCGTGAGTCTCTCATATATCAGGCACTGTTTGACTCTTCACTTTTCACTCTGCTACTTGGTCTGAATATGGATGTGCGCAAGTTGCCTAGCTTGCAAATTTTCTGTTGTTACTGCCTTTGAAAAAACAGTAGTGCCTGTTCATAGTGTTCTGTGAGGAGTGAATGAGTGTGTATCCACATAGAAAAGAATGGCTGCAAGATAGACTCTCTCCAGAGTTCACCATTATGACCTTTTTTGGTGGGGATGTGGTGACAGTCAAGTTGAAAAAGATCCCCTACGCTTTATGGATTTTACCTTGTCATGGGAGACATGTAAATAGACCAATATCTGAGCAGAGTAATTTCAGATAATGAGAAGTGCTGTTAAAACAAGATGATGTGACAGTATGCATACTACCCAAAATTCTTTCTGCAGGAATGAATGAATGCATCCAGTTAACAGAAGGATGCATTGACGAACAGATCACATGTGGGGCAAAATGTGTGTAATTGCTGATGCCTTGCAGAATTAAATGTGATTTTAAAATAAAGATTATTCAAATCAATGGAGAGTTTTGAAATGCAGTAGATACTCTTATTCTTACTTGATAGGAAGAATGAATTTAGAAATTAGCATTTGATTTTCATTTGCCTGAAAATAGAGAATAAGCTGAGACAGAGTATGCTAAGACAAGAGTTGGCAAACTTTTTCTGTAACGGGCCAGACAGTAAATATTTTAGACTTTCCTGGCCAGTCTCCTTCAGCACTCAAGTCTGCTGTCATAGCATCAAAGCCGCATAGACAATATGTGAACAAATGGGCATCGTCATGTCGCAGTAAAACTTTAAGAACATGGAAATTTGGATTTCATAGATTTTTTTCATGTATCATAAAGTATCCTTCTTTTGGTTTTCTTTCAGCCATTAACAAACATAAAGACCATTCTTAGAGCCCATGGGCTGTCAAGAAAACAGGTGGTGGGTTGTATTTGGCCGCCCCCAAGAGAACATGGGAAATAACCAGTTTTCATTAATGGGATGAATGAAGCAAGTACTAGACACTCACTTTCGAGGAGTTAACATGTCTGATTTTAGCTTATCGCAGGTGGCCCTAAAGGTTTAGGCAGTGTGCCCATTGTGTAAGTTAGCGGCTCAGAAGCATAGCCTAGCCATGTCGTCTATTTTCTTGCACTTGATAAAGATGTAGTAATAACAGGTGCTCTCCTACATGATAAATCTAGTAGAAAATCAATTTGTATTATTATTTTAGCAAATCGAAAATGTCAAGGGATGGAACCATTTAATATGTAAATATATGCCCTCAGTCTTCAGTGAGTCTGATTTGTGTGAATAGCTAAAAGCTTCCTCGCCACCACCTCTACGCCCCCATCCCCCATTCGGCATGGTATCCATTTAATGGATGACTTAAACCAATTCCATATTCCTGGGGCCAACGTAAATATTCAGTAATTAGCTTTTATAAGAGCAATGCGTAATTTTGTTATCTAAATATATAATTATATAATTAACATGTACTATATTTTGTACATGTGCAAGTATGTCTTTTGGAGAAGGAAATGGCAATCCACTCTAGTATTCTTTCTTGGGAAATCCCATGGACAGAGGTGCCTGGCGGGTGGGCTACAGTCTCAAAAGTGTCAGTCATGACTTACTGACTAAACAACAGCAACAAAGTATGTCTTTTGGGTAAATTTCCAGAAGGGGAATTAATGGATCACGTATTATATATGCACTTGCACTTTTGCCCTCCATAGTGATTGTACTAATTTATAGCTAAATGTGAGTGGCTGTTCCCTTCTGTGTCCAAATTAGTCCTTTGTCTTTGATAGTGGTTGTAAATATTATGTATCTTTTAACATTGCTATGGATTTTTAAAAGTAAAAAAATAAGCTTTAAAAATACACTGCGTTTAAGAACATAGTTTTGTTTGCACTTTTCCTTAGGTCTGGAAAATCTTTGGTTATTCTGCCTGTATATTAGGTATATCTGCCTATCTTCCATTTTCTCTTTTTCCTCTTTTTGAGGTTGCCCTTGTTTTCACATGTGCCTCTGAGTCCTCTTTTCTTTCTCTTCTGGGACACCCGTCACTGTGTTTAGAGCCCAGCCTCATCCAGGATGGGTTTTATCTTGAAACCCTTAACTTCACTGCAGATAGCTTTTTTCTAATTAAGGTAGCATTCACAAGTTCTTGGGATACCTTTTGGAGTCTTCCCTGGTGGCTCAGTGTGTAAAGAGTCTGCCTGCAATGCAGGAGACCCAAATTTGATCCCTGGGTGAGAAGATCCCCTGGAGAAGGGAATGGGCAACCCACTCCAGTATTCTTACCTCGAGAATTCCCTGGACAGAGAGGTCTGGTGGGCTCCAGACCATGAATGACAAAGAGACAGACATGACTGAATGATTGACACTTTCACTTTCATACGTTTTGAGGAACACCATTCAGCCCACTCTAATGACCCTATTTATCTTTTTTTTTTTCTTATTTATCTTTTTTGACTCTCTTCTTTCAGGAAATTATATTGATTTTAGGAGTTATATTCCTAACGTTTGCTCTGAATGCTCTTGAAATATATTTTCAGTTCCTCTCAAAAGGAAAATTATTCTGTGTCTTCTGCCATACAGAACGTGATGCTATGAACAGCATTCCATTCTGGGAGTTGAAATAGCATGCAACTGAGAAATCGTAATGCTGAATTTTTATTTCTTTCTGCTCCATAACCTTTTGATTTTTAAAAAACATGTCTACATTTTGTCATTCCTTTTTTTTTTTTCTTCATGTTTCAGGCATAGATTATGCGCTGAACTAACTTGTTTCTGGGGGGTAGCAGTGGACATCAAACTCTTCTTGTGTTTGAATTCCAGAGGCCTGAACCCATAAAAGCATTCCTGAGTGTTGCCTATAGATCATGCGATGGTAACATCATCAGTATAGAACAGAAATGAGTATATGTAAGCTTTGTAACTCTGGTCAAGTTTTACATTTTTCATTTAGTTACCTCCTAGAAAGTTTGAAATTTCAAAGGTGTCAGCAAAAATATTGATTATGAATAGGTTTTAGGTTTATAATGATACATGATATTATGCACTTCCTAGTTCCACAGTCCCTGTATCTCAAAATTGAGTATAAAAACTGTCTGCAGAGTAGATTTATTCATACCGATGCTGTTTTCTTGCAAAAATCCTTAAACACATCAAGTAATATGTAGATTGAATATATTAACATGAGGTTGTAAACTATATTTTTAAGGATACAGTTATAACTTTCTAAGTGTGATAAAATATCTTCCCTTTTACTCTCGTCAATAAAGTCGGTCATTTATCGTACTAAAGCCTTTATGACTGAGCAAATGACAGGCCTTTTGCTGAAGCAATACCAGATCTCAGTGTAATTCAGTCCCCGTCCTGGCAGTTTTTCCCAAGCTACTTCTGTGTGTAGGTTTCATTCTTCATTCTGAAACAGCCTAGTGGTTGGCAGTGAGCTTGGTAGCTTTGTACAGTTTTCCTTTATTTCCTTCCTTTTGGTTCATTGCTTGTAAATTCTCAGTCACCATCAGTTTCTTCAGCTTTGCTCATTACAACATGAATAATTGTAAAAAATTAAAAGAAGTTGGAAGGTGCTTCTTTTAAGAATGGAGATCATTCTTGCCTAATCTCTTCTGTCTTAAAAAATGATGAAACAGAAGTCTACTTAGAAAAGTGAAGTGACTTGTCAGAGACTGAGTCATGTATTACTGGTGAGGTCTCAAAAGCTTGAGCTAGCAACCACATTGTTCTTTGCACTACTTTTAACTGCCTTTTAAGTTGCAGTCACTACATAAATCTTTTTTGAATGTAAATAATGAAATGTGACCTTTTAATCTCAGCAGAAATAAAGTATTCCTTACTTCAATGTTTATTTCTAAGATATACTCAAAATTAGCTCAGTTTCAATCTGTACTTGGTAATTAAGATTCTTATGTTTATCATCAAAGTCTATTTCAAAGAGAAGAGTCATTCTAGATATTTCAAAATACTGCAAGATTATAAAGACTAAGAGAGAAGTAGAAGCCTCATCACCAAGATAGTGATCATTGTGATATATTTCTTCCAAATCTTTTTGTCTCTGCATTATATTCATTCCAGTCAATGGTGTCAGTTTTGTTCTTTACTTTTGAACTGATTATAAGCATTCTCCTTTTTATCAAATTTCCTTTAAAAGGATCATTTTTTAATGGAGGTGCACAATTTTGTTGTTTGGTATATCATCATTTGTTTAACTCCCCCTCTTACAAAAGCTGAACTCTTTGGTATAAATCATGCTTAAGTTAGATCATTGAATATATTTCTTGTTAGATTTGGTGGCTTCTTAGCTTAGGACCCCTGCCTGTTTAGGAAGGCAAGGTTGGTAGCTCTTGAGTGTGGACTGCCGGAGAAATGCTGTTACAGTGGCCTTTGTGGCCTTGTCCAAGTCCAAGTTTGCTTTTGCCCATGCCTGCTACTTTAATTAAAGTCCTTTGGCAGCTTTGATTAGAGAAAATGATGTTTTAATTGGCACCTTCTTGATCACCATGTTTTTCTTGGTTCCAGTGGTTCAGGCCTTATCCTTGCTTTAGCAACAGGTTGGAGAAGAGGGAAAATGCTACATAGTGATATGCTTTGATTGCCAGATAGATTTTGACTTCAGAAACATTAAAATGAGGGAAGATGTGTGTCTTAGAACCAAGGGAATAGAATTTGAAACATTACACTCATTGAGTGTGATAGGTGTTTTCTGCTTTCTTTCTAGAATTATATGAGGTATCAATAGATACTGTTCTTCCCATTTATAAATGAGGAATTGTATTACAGAGAAATGGATTGACTTGCTCATGACCAGTGTAATTGAACATGATAGAGCTGGGCTTCAAGCACACGTAAGCTTGACTTCATCACAGAAATGCTGTGAAATGTTAATTTACATTAGCTTTTTTTTTTTTAACTTCAAACTAAAGAAAATCAGGCAGATGCCTGTTTCTTTTTGCTTGCTTTCATACACATAATGGACTCCTTTGTTTTAAAGAAAGATGAGAGTAAACAAAATGAAAATGAGTGCCTGAAACCTTATGACCCAGGGGTGCTCTGTTAACATTTGTATGTACAGTGTTGCCCATTCTGGATTGGGGGCAGCCCTCAGCCTGTACCCAGTGTGAAGAGTGTGCCCCTGAAGTTGTACAGCACCTTGTGGGATGGAGAATTTTCAGCCTAAAATGCCAGTAATGGTGTCTCTTGACCAGCATTGGTGTATATTGAAGATCAGGGGGTTTGGAGTGAAGTATACCAGGGTTCCTATTCCAGCTCTGCCATTTCCTAGTATGGTCTTGAGCCATTAATTTAACTCTTCTAAGGCTGGTTTTTTCATTTATTTTATCTTGTTATTTGCACTCTCCCAAGTTCAGTTCAGTCGCTCAGTTGTGTCCGACTCTTTGCGACCCCATTCATTGCAGCATGCCAGGCCTCCCTGTCCATCACAAACTCCCAGAGTTCACTCAGACTCACATCCATCAAGTCAGTGATTCATCCAGCCATCTCATCCTCGGTCATCCCCTTCTCCTCCTGCCCCCAATCCTTCCCAGCATCAGGGTCTTTTCCAATGAGTCAACTCTTTGCATGAGGTGGCCAAAGTACTGGAATTTCAGCTTTAGCAACATTCCTTCCAAAGAAATCCCAGGGTTGATCTCCTTCAGAATGGACTGGTTGGATCTCCTTGCAGTCCAAGGGACTCTCAAGAGTCTTCTCCAACACCACAGTTCAAAAGCATCGATTCTTCGGCGCTCAGCTTTCTTCACAGTCCAACTTTCACATCCATACATGACCACAGGAAAAACCATAGCCTTGACTAGGCGGACCTTAGTCGGCAAAGTAATGTCTCTGCTTTTGAATATACTATCCAGGTTGGTCATAACTTTTCTTCCAAGGAGTAAGCGTCTTTTAATTTCATGGCTGCAGTCACCATCTCTCCCAAGTAAGGTAACTTTAACATTTTCCCCTTCTGTGTGGAAATCCCTTATTGGCATCCGAGATGCAAAAGGAGCATAGTTACAAAGCCTAGAGAGGAAGCAAGACCATGTGCACATTGTCCGCTCCTAGGCAAGTTCTGCCATGGTGCTGGCTCGACCAGGACTTCTTTTAAATCATTTTTTTGTTGCCAGTTTTTTAAAGAACATCATCCTAATCCATGAGTTGTAGTATTGCAATGCAGCTACCTGTGTCTGCCTGGGAATGTGTGCAAAAAGTGTAATATTTTCACACAGATTTGTATACAGTTAAGTTGCAAATAATGTTCAGTGTTACTGAAATGGCATCTAGAAGATACTGTGTTTCTCTTTTTGAAATCGTTGTATTTATTTATCTGTTATTGGCTGTGCCGGCTCTTTGTTTCTGTGTTTCTCTTTAGTTGCAGTGAGCGGGGCCTGCTTCAGATGTGGTGTGTGGGCTGCTCATTGCGGCGGCTTCTCTCGTTGTGCAGCACGGACTCTAGAGCACGTGTAGGCTCAGTAGTCGTGGCTCATAGGCTTAGTTGCTCTGTGGCATGTGGGCTTCTCCTGGATTAGGGAACCAGCCAGTGAGTGTCCCCTGCGTTGGCAGCCCGATTCTTTACCAGTGAGCCACTAGGGAAGCCCTGTATTTCTTTTCAAGTCGGTACTTGGTAGAGCTCTTTTTGTATTAAGTTTTCAGTTTTTAAGTAGATATTCAGTTTATATAAATTAGTTTTGTAAATGTATATGACCTTCTTTATTCTCACACTGAACTTAGAGCTATTTTATGTTGACTTTTTATTTCAAATATCTTGGTTTAGGGTGACAAGAACAATTAAAAGATGTGACAAGATGTGCAAATTAGCTATTTTGGGTTGTTTCTCAAAGAGAAGGAAGCTCCCATTTTTTCAAGCATCTCACAAATTCTTTGGGTAATAAGTGACTTCTTAGACTTCCTATAGTTTAAACGTAACAAGCTAAATTACTTTGATATTGATGATGTACATATATTAGGCAACTTACCTTTTTTTTTTTTTTTTGTCATTTTTAGGATTCTGAGTAACAATAAAATATCCGAGCTGAAGAATGGCTCATTTTCTGGGTTAAGTCTCCTCGAAAGATTGTGAGTATTCTTTTATTATCATCTCTTATTGGTATTTTGTTTAATACATTTCCAGTGTAAGTCTGTTACTAAGCTATCAACTTTTCAAAATAAAATTGTTTTCCCAATTATGAAACATCTCAGAATTTATTTATTTATTTTTTTTCAGAATTGAATTTTAAAAAGCAGAGGAAGGCAAGCTTTTGGTAAGGGCCAGATAGTAAATAGTTTAGGCTTTGTGGCTGCATGGTCTCTGTCACTGTGACCCAGCTATGCCACTGTCTGGAGAAAGCAGCCGTAGACAGAACATGCACAAATCGGTATGGATGTAACTTTGCTTACAAAACAGGCTGTGCAGCATAGTTTGATGACCTGTGGCTTTTAAAGCCTCAATTCTGTTTTGAAATTCTGTCATGAAATGTGTGTACCTTCTAAGTTAGTCCAGTAGAATTAAAAAAAACCTCATCCAAGGGGAAGTACTTTTGTATAAACTTAATATTTTATTTAGCCATCTTTGAATGTGATCCTTTTGTTTTGCTTGTTAAGTTAGGTCTCGTTTTGCTTCTGACCAGATGTGTGACAAGTATCACTTATTTTTTGCCTTGGTGAATTTTGCACAGTGGATCTTTAATTTGCTTGTATGCTGAATGCTACTCTAGGATCATGTTTCCAATTCCCATATTACTCATACGTTTCAGATAACATTTCAGATACAGCTGGGAGCCAGTCACACAGTAAACATCTCCGTGTCTTGGATTACAGACTTTCCTCATTTTTTTAGTTCTCATTTCTTCCTTTTTTCTACTTCTCTGTGGCCTTTCCTTGACCATTTCACTTGGTGTCTTCTCCTACAACTGATTCCCACAGGACTTTGATCTCAGATGTGTTATTTAAGCACATAGTATCTAAAATTATTCGTCTTTTTCTTTCATTGAGATCAAATGTCTTTGAATTAGGTTACATTGGGGCCTTCCAGCTCCCCTCTACTCATTTATATATGCATATATAGCAATGCGTTTACATTTACCTATGTAATATATGTATTTACATATATATATGGCACTGGCGACCCACTCCAGTACTCTTGCCTGGAAAATTCCATGGACGGAGGAGTCTAGTAGGCTGCAGTCCATGGGGTCACTAAGAGTCAGACACGACTGAGCGAGTTCACTTTCACTTTTCTCTTTCATGCATTGGAGAAGGAAATGGCAACCCACTCCAGTGATCTTGCCTGGAGAATCCCAGGGACGGGGGAGCCTGGTGGGCTGCCGTCGATGGGGTCGCACAGAGTCGGACACGACTGAAGTGACTTAGCAGCAGCAGCAGTGCACTCATGTGTGCATGTGTACGTATAATCGTGTATACACACACATATGTGTACACATACATACCTATAAAATGATCTTTACACAGTAGCGCTTAATTCTCAGATTTTTTTTTTTTTTTTCTGTTTTCATTTGAGGCTTCCTGTCTTGTTCCATATCGTCTGTTTGCTTCTGAGGATGCTAGCCACACCTCATGTGCAGGCCTTTTCTTGAGAGACCCGTCCACACACATTCCATGGTCACTGGTCCAGTAATGGGTATCTGACCCAGATGAATCCAGTTGAAATTTGCTTGGGGCTTTGGGGAGAGGAGTTTCCTCCCTGTCATCAGAAAGATGGTTGGACTGTGAGCTTGGGCCAGAGCTGATGCAAAGAGGAGAGTGGGGTAGGCCCGTTGGGTGAGTGGAGGGGAGCTGGCACGACCTCCCTGAGGCAGGACTCCCTCTGGACTGTTGAGTCGTAAGAGGTGGCATGATCCTGTTTAGTTTTCTGTTCCTTGTAATAAAAGCCATCGTACCTGACAGATACCCTGTCACACACAGCACAGTATCAGGCCCTGCATGTAGGTGCTCAGGGATGCAGGATCAGCGAGGTTTGCCCTTTCCAAGGGAAGGGTAATGGTCACTCCAGGGTGCTGTGGTGTCTCTTGTGTTCAGAAACATAAGTTACTCTTGGCACCAGGATTGCTCTGGCGGTTGATGCACGTCAGAAGTGTGGACAGCATTGTGGTGCTGGGGTTTTGACCTCAACATAGGAAATCCGGGGGTACACAGTTCAGCCTGTGGCAGTGATGTAGTATTTTGTAGATCTGATGTAGTATTTTGATAGATTAACCCATGTATATTTTCCTTACCTGTTTCCTAATTGCTTTGCCTCTGGTGAATGGATAACAGAACAGAAAAAAGGACTCTTTGACCAGTGAGTTCCTGAAGTTCTAGTCCAAGTGTAGAAAAGAGGTTTCAATAGATGTGAAAAATTATTCCTTACCTTAATACATACTCTGTGGGCTAATTGGAGAGTTAGAGGGAGTGTAGCTAGAGCTTACATGCTGGTGGGTCCCCAGGAAACGGCTCTGTCTTTGCTTTCCTCCCTGTTCCTACCTGGGATGAGGGGGAGACAGGGAAAAAGACAGGGGAAAAGATCACGTGAAGCCAATAAAAGGTTCTGGATCCAAAGGGCCGTCTGAGGCCTCTTTCCTGGGGAAGCATAATCCCAGATTTCCCAGGACCCAGCATGGCGTGGGAGCAGGAGAGCTGATCGTGTAGCCACTGAAGTGTGTGGGCTAGGACTGGCTGTCGAAGGGTTTATCGAAGGGTTTCCCCAGGGAGCAGCAGGATAGGCTTGGGGCTTGTTAGCAGAGAGAGGGCGCTCTCTCTGCAGAATCCTGGCAACCACCAGTACTTTAGAAGTGTCCTGGGCTGCTTCTGGGAAACCAACTTAAGACCGAGCTAGCCGGATAAATGACTTCTTGTTTGTATAAATGACATCATTTTCAAATCTTTCAAAAATTACCTGAAAACACTATAGCAGACTTATTCCTTTAACACTACCCAGAATGGGATGTGGTATAAAAAGCAAGTGGTAGGTCAAGGAATTATTCAGACTAGGGCCAAAACTGTAAAAGTTTGGCCTTAAAAGTTCCTGTAGCCAAGCCATGCAGAAGAAGAGATGGGCTTAGTAGTGCTGGGTAGGGTGCTTGGAGTAGAATAGTAGGGGCTGGCTGGGTTAATTAGCTAGCATGTGTGCCCCAGAGATGGAGTAAAACCTGCAAGGCAAGCCATCTTGGCAGTTCTTTTGGGTTGAAGAGTGGATTTCTTAAGAGGATTAATTTTCTCTTTTTTTCCACAAAGTAAAACTGGTGCAGGTGGACACACTCCTTCTTAAAAACTCCATCTAGAAAGGAACCTTTTTCTTTAGGCTTACCAAATTGTTCTTCCAAATGTTTGGTTTTCATTTGGGAGCTTTCTTGTTTTCCATCATTTGTATTTGCTTTTGTCCCTCATAAGAAAGTAGCAGAGTGTGTGGTGTGTGTGCTTGTCTTTAAAAATTTTTATTTGAGTATAGTTGATTTGCATTATTGTGTTAATTTCAAATGCACAACAAAGTGAATCAGTTATACATACTCTTTTATTTTTTTAGATTCTTTTGAGTTTTTCTTTAGGGTTTGGGGTTTTTATTTTTAGGACATAATACCTCTTTCTGACATCTTGGACACTAGTTTCCTAGTGATGATCTACTTTTTTTAAAGATTAATTGACATTCTTTTAAAAGTGTGTGCCATTGATAACTGATGTAGATTTATTGTATCATGTTAATTAAAACCATTATAAAGGTAAATGTTCTAATATCAAGGCTTGGTACAAGTATTGTCTCAGTCATTATTAAGTCTTTCCTGAGTAGCTAATCTAAATTTGTTCAGCAGATATTTATTAATTGCCCACCTTTGTTGTCAAAGGTCCTGTCTTTAAAGAGTTGATGTTGTGATGGGGAGAAATAGAATAAACATAGCAAGCAAATTGATAGCATAAGTACAAGTCCCCCTGCTCCAGGTTCCATCCTGCATGGTACAGAGGACTGACTCGACTCTACCATTTTACATAAAGGACTTGAATGTCTGGATATTGGTGTTTGTGGGGGTCCTGGAACTAAAGGAATGACTGTACTATGGGTAAAGAAACATACAGCAGGGAGTGGCGTTTGCACACCTATGCACTGTGTATGTGAGTTTTGTATGGTGATAGTGTGAAGGCTTAGAGCAAGTCATTGAGCCTTGAGGAAAGAATATTATAGACAGCTGGACCTGTAGGTACAAAAGTTGTGCTATGAGACGTGTAGTTTGTTTTTGAGGAGCAACAAGGAGACCAGAGTGAGGCCAAAGAGGTATTGGTGGGACAGATTCTAGAGGGTTACTGTAAGGACCTTGGCTTTTACTGTGAGCTGCTGTGAGTGTATGGTGATAGTGTGAAGGCTTAGAGCAAGTCATTGAGCCTTGAGGAAAGAATATTATAGACAGCTGGACCTGTAGGTACAAAAGTTGTGCTATGAGACGTGTAGTTTGTTTTTGAGGAGCAACAAGGAGACCAGAGTGAGGCCAAAGAGGTATTGGTGGGACAGATTCTAGAGGGTTACTGTAAGGACCTTGGCTTTTACTGTGAGCTGCTGTGAGCAATAGTCATGTATGGATGTGAGAGTTGGACTATAAAGAAAGCTGAGTGCCGAAGAATTGATGCTTTTGAACTGTGGTGTTGGAGAAGACTCTTGAGAGTCCCTTGGACTTCAAGGAGATCCATCCAGTCCATTCTGAAGGAGATCAGTCCTGAATGTTCATCGGAAGGACTGATGCTGAAGCTAAAGCTCCAATACTTTGGCCACCTGATGGGAAGAACTGACTCCCTGGAAAAGACTCTGATGCTGGGAAAGATTGACACCAGGAGGAGAAGGGGATGACAGAGATGGTTGGATGGTATCACCGACTTGATGGGCATGAGTTTGAGTAAGCTCTGAGGGTTGATGATGGACAGGGAGGCCTGGTGTGTTGCAGTCCATGGGGTCGCAAAGAGTCGGACATGATTGAGCGAATGACTGACTGACTAATTGTGAGCAGAGGGGCTTCCCAGGTGGCGCTAGTGGTAAACAACTCATCTGCCAGTGCAGGAGATGAAAGAGATGCAGATTTGATTCCTGGGTCTGGACAGTCCCTTGGAGAAGGACATAGCAACCCACTCCAGCATTTTGCCTGGAGAATCCCTTGGACGGAGGTGCCTGGCAGGCTTTGATCCATTGGATCTCAGAGTCAGACACAACTGAAGTGACTTAACACACACGCACTGTAAGCAGATGCTCTGGCTGCTGGAATGAGGGATTGTGATAAGGGGGAAGTAGGGAAGTGAAACGAAAGTTGCTCAGTTGTGTCTGACTCTTCGCGATCGCATGGACTATACAGTCCATGGAATTCTACAGGCCAGAATACTGGAGTGGGTAGCTTTTCCCTTCTCCAGGGTATCTTCCCAACCCAGGGATCGAAGCCAGGTCTCCTACATTGCAGGCAGATTCTTTACCAGCTGGGCCACAAGGGAAGCCCAAGAATACTGGAGTGGGTAGCCTATCCCTTCTTCAGCGGATCTTCCCCACCCAGGAATCGAAACGGTGTCTCCTGCGTTGCAGGCAGATTCTTTACCACCTGAGCTATCAGTTGAGTTCAGTCACTGTCCAACTCTTTGCGACCCCACGAACCGCAGCACACCAGGCCTCCCTGTCCATCACCAGCTCCTGGAGTTCACCCAAACTCATGTCCATTGCGTTGGTGATGCCATCCAGCCATCTCATCCTCTGTCTTCCCCTTCTCCTGCCCTCAATCTTTCCCAGCATCAGGGTCTTTTCAGTTGAGTCAGCTCTTCGCATCAGGTGGCCAAAGTATTGGAGTTTCAGCTTCACCATCAGTCCCTCCAATGAACACCCAGGACTGATCTCCTTTAGGATGGACTGGTTGGATCTCCTTGCAGTCCAAGGGACTCTCAAGAGTCTTCTCCAACACCACAGTTCAAAAGCATCAATTCTTAGGCACCCAGCTTTCTTCACAGTCCAACTCGCACATCCATACATGACTGCTGGGAAAGCGATAGCCTTGACTAGACAGACCTTTTTGTTTTTGAGCCTTCAGAGAAGTGGCAAATCTAAGGTAATTTAAAGCTCATAATCTCTGTGTGGATACTGGTGCCCTCACCTGGACTGGTGGTTGTCCAACTTTGTGTGCAGTGGAATCACTTGGGAGGACTTGATAAAGCATACACTAGAGCTCCTGAGACTGTGTTGGTTTCTGACGTGGCTGTGAGATGTCCCGATGTAGCTGCTAAGTTAGACAGCTGTGTATGCAATAGGGAACTCAAGGGAATGGTGAGGGTGGGCTACAGATTCAGTTGTGAGCCTAGAGAGGGGTGGTGATGACTGCCTCAGAGAAAGTAGTTATGGCACACAGGCTTTACTGGCCCACGGGGTGTAACATCTTCCCAACCTAGGGATCAAACCCACGTCCCCTGCATTGGTATGCAGATTCTTATCCACTCTCCCACGAGGGAGAGTTAAGATATTCCTTTAATTTTGTTTATGCAATTCTTGTTTGCCTTTTCATTTATATTTTAATCATGCAACATTCAGATTTAGCTGTATTTCCTCAACTTAGAGTTATGTTCACTAGGGAAGTTGTGGGTTGGTAAAGGCAGGGAGGAGGAGGGCAATGTTAAATGAAAGAATTTGACTATAAATATCTTTTGGCAATGCCTGATTAATATGGCTATTATTAAATATTATATAATATGTCAAGGATTTTTTATTATTGAAGAAAAAGTGCATCTTTAAATCATATTATAGTCCTCGGTTATTCATGAGAGGTATTTTGTAGAAACACATGCAGTACATCATTGACCACAAATTTATGTACTGCTTTAGCTAAATCACTTCCTGTTGTAGATACTCTTTAAAATCTGATAAATGAAACATATGTTAAAAAAAAAAATAGAACTGACATTGTATATTTCTTTTTGCAGAACTTTTTTGCTTGTATAGGTCAAAAACATTGATTCAGTTTTTTCCTAAAATCATATCTTTGCAATAAAGAATTGGGGTCGGTTGTGGCGGGAGAAGGGGACGGGGAGTTGAGAACTAATAAATTGAGCCTGAGGACTAGTTGTAATTCATGGGACTGAAAATAGTGGGAACAAAATTTGTATTAAAATTTTCAACATACAGAAAATTGAAAGAATGATGTAGTAATCTCCCACATTACCAATTTACCTACTCAGTCATTAATAACAACACGTCATTATTGTTTTCCTTCATACTGGAGTGTGCCTGCATATACATGTTTGCTGAATTATTTGAAAGTCAGTTGCAGACATCATGACCTTCTACTTTTATTGAGAAATATTAGTGCTTATGAATGAGATGCAGCAGTTTCTACATTGTCTGACTGTGAATATCCTAATGATTTTGTGGCTAGCTCTAATTGACTAGAAAGACTTTTATGGTGAAGGTCAGGTAGTGTAATCCTGTCTCTCAGCCATGGTTTATGTTTCCATCCATTTATCATCTGTCTCAGCCCATTCTGGCTGCTGTAACGAGATGTCATGAGCTGGGTGGCTTATGAACAGCAGACATGTATATGTCTCAGCTCTGGAGGCTGAGAAGTCCAAGATCAAGGCTCTGGCAGGTCTGGTGTCTGGTGAGGGCCCACTTCCTACTTGGCCGTCTTTTTGCTGCAGTCTCTCTCATGTAGTGGAAAGGGAAGCGGGAGCTCTCTGGGTCTCTTTTACAAAGGCATTAACCTCATTCATGAAGTTTGTACTCTTATAAGCTATTCACCTCCCAAAGGCCTCATCTTTGTGGAACATAAAATCTGAGTTGTGATTAATGAAATACTTATTTAGTAATGGTAACCAGAATAGACTCTCTACTATGTTAAAAGAATGTTTCCTATATTTATAGAATTGTAAGGTACTTGGGGGTTCAGTTTTATTTAGAAGAACTTGGCTCTGATATGTAGGGGGGGTGGAGTGGGATTGCAGTTTTGCTGCTAGCTTACAGAAGGCTTAATGCATAAGGTTGGTAGTGAGACATGGAGAAGGCAGAACAGGGTTTGTTGGCGGATGTTTATGTGCATAGGATTCACTGGTTGTGCCTCCAGAGAAGAGTTCTTGAGAATTTCTGGTCAACCTCCATTGACCGGTATGAAACGGCATTGAGAAGACAGGAGGCCAGTGTGGATGGCATGTGGAGAGTGCTGGATTTTCAACAGGGACTGACCAGTGCTGTGAGGAGCAGAGAGCTAGTTTCATCGGGCTGTTTTTGTGAAATTGCCAGGAAACCTGCCTACAAACCAGTCCTAGTGGTGCAGCTTTGTCTATGTTGATAGTCAGAATGAGCCACTAAGGAAAGAGCATGTTATGAAGCAGGCCATACAGGGGTTGATTTTCATCAGCTGATGTCAGTAAAGTTGAACGTGCCTCCCTCACTGGATGACAGGAAGCACGTGGATCTGAGTCCACTGCAGTGAGACTTCCTCAGTGTCCTTTTCTTAAGCACCAGTAGACCAAGCAGGTCAGATGCTTGAGGAAGTGACTGAGTGTTTTTCTGTTGAGTAGTTTAGCTGCTTCTCACAGGCTAGACTGCCCACGATAGGGCAGTAGTGACAAGTGATCCTGGAGACCTGTCACCGCGGTGTTGTGATAACAGGTGGCGCCAGTGGTTCAGGATCTGCTTTCAGGAAAGCTTTTTGTTTCTCAAATAAGTGAGGTACTAAAGGACCCTAGAGGTACATGCTACCCTGGGTTTGTATTGCCCTTTGCTCTGCGTTTTTGCATTGTTTCACCAACTCTGTATGTGTGTGTAGGAGGGGATAGGGGGTGTAATTTAGTCTTGTCCAACTCTTTGAGAGCCTATGGACTGTAGCCCATCAGGTTCCTGTGTCCATGGGATTTTCCAGGCAAGAATACTGGGGTGGATTGCTATGCCCTCCTCCAGGGATCTTTCTGACCCAGGGATCAATCCAGTATCTCTTATGTTTGCTGCTTTGGCACACGGATTCTTTACCACTAGTGCTACCTCGTAAGTCCAGTTATGAGAATAATGATGGATAATTAGGAGGGTTGATGTCAGAGGCTCACACATGGAAGGGGCAATGTTGCCTTTGTTTGGGAAAGACTGGGAAGGGTTTCTGTTCACAGTCTGACGTGAGGTGCACTGAGAGATGACCAGAGGCCACTTAGGCCTCCGGTGGGCAAGGTGAGTCAGTCCTGATGAATGGGCCCACTTTGGGTGTCTAGTAGAGTTGAACTGTGGGCCAGCCATTGGCTGGCCTGTGCGAAGCGGGCCACTCTTCTCCTTCTCAGTGCTCCTGTGGCTGAGGATCGCTCTCTACAGATGTTAGCTGGACGTTTGTGTGGGGTGACTGAAGAGTTTCAGCTGAGCTCAAGCAGAACCTTTGAAAGTGAAAGATGCTCAGGTGTGTCTGACTCTTTGCGACCCCGTGGACTATACAGTCCATGAAATTCTCCAAACCAGAACACTGGAGTGGGTAGCTTTTCCCTTCTCCAGATCTTCCCAACCCAGGGATTGAACCCAGGTTTTCTGCATTGCAGGTGGATTCTTTACCTGCTGAGCCCAAGCAGAACCTTTAGTGATGGGCCAAATCTGCCCTGGAGGAAGGATCTGGCTGTGATGGTCACTGCTGCCGCCAGTGGTGGCGTGCTGGCATGGAAGGGCCAAGCACCGGAGGAGAATGGGGATACAGTAGCTCCCCGCGCCATCCGAGGTTTCGGTTTCCACAGTTTTATTTACTCATGGTCAACTACAGGTGGAAAATATTAAATGGAAACTTCCAGAAATAAATAATTCTTATGTTTTAAATTACACACCACTCTGAATCAGTTCAATTCAGTCGCTCAGTCGTGTTTGACTCTTTGCGACCCCATGAATCGCAGCATGCCAGGCCTCCCTGTCCATCACCAACTCCCGGAGTTCACTCAGATTCACGCCCATCGAGTCAGTGATGCCATCCAGCCATTTCATCCTCTGTCGTCCCCTTCTCCTCCTGCCCCCAGTCCCTCCCAGCATCAGTCTTTTCCAGTGAGTCAACTCTTCTCATGAGGTGACCAAAGTACTGGAGTTTCAGCTTTAGCATCATTCCTTCCAAAGAAATCCCAGGGTTGATCTCCTTCAGAATGGACTGGTTGGATCTCCTTGCAGTCCAAGGGACTCTCAAGAGTCTTCTCCAACACCACAAATCAGGGACTAAGGAATGAGGAGGCAGGTGTCTTCCCTTTATCAGGGTAAGGAAGCTCAGCACTTATGTCTTGTTGGGAGTGAGGATTCTTAATGTCTGGTTATTATAGAGGCTGTTATTATTCCTATCTTTTTAAACTGTCCAGTAAATCCAATCAAAATAGGAGTAAATTATTTTTGTTTAACATTTTATTTAATCAACTTGTTTTTTTCTGTCAATTCTCTTGATATTGTCAGTATCATGTTGAACTCGGTCCCTTCTTATTTCACATGGCAGAGCAAGAAGATTATTATAGCTCATCTATATATAGCACTGGTATGCTTGGAACTATAATACTGAGTTCATTTATAAGCACCAAAGATGCCACAGAAATGTCAACAAATTGGAAACATTCCAGATAAATGTGAAAAAAAAAAAACGACTTTATTAAAAAAAAAAACTAGAAAGAGAAAAGTAAATATAAACAGTTTATTTAAATATTGTAGGACAAAAAGGACATTTATGTATATGTGAATACCAACATAGAAAGGGAGTATAGATTGGGATCATTGTTTTGAAATATTGTCCATGGATATTATTTGCTTCTTTCAAATTTTCTCAGCTGAAAGATGCTTACTCTTAGCATCTAAAAAAAAAACTAGAAAGAGAAAAGTAAATATAAACAGTTTATTTAAATATTGTAGGACAAAAAGGACATTTATGTATATGTGAATACCAACATAGAAAGGGAGTATAGATTGGGATCATTGTTTTGAAATATTGTCCATGGATATTATTTGCTTCTTTCAAATTTTCTCAGCTGAAAGATGCTTACTCTTAGCATCTTTCTTGACGGTCCTATGTAATTTTCATCCAGTTGCTAATTGTATATCTGTCTGTCTGACTTTAGAATGTAAGTGCCTTAATTCAGGGAGAGTGTCTTTGAGTTGCTTACTTTTGTATCCCTGGAGTATAACACAGATAATACAGAGTTGGTGCTTATTGATTTATTCTTTTGGTTTGGTTTGGTTGGTGCTCATTGATATTTTTTTGTATTCCTAGGGTATAACACAGATCACTACAGAGTTGGTGCTTATTGATTATTTGTTATATATGAATTTGGAATCTTTAAAGGTTCAACTTCAGTTTGATAGTAAGAGGTTGATACGTGTAGCAACAACCATGGCATTCTGGATCCCTTTTGGACTCTTTTAAGGGATATTGTCACCTTGCTTATTTAACTTATATGCAGAGTACATCATGAGAAATGCTGGGCTGGATGAAGCACAAGCTAGAATCAAGATTGCCACGAGAAATATCAATAACCTCAGATATCCAGATGACACCACCCTTATGGCAGAAAGTGAAGAAGAACTAAAGAGCCTCTTGATGAAAGTGAAAGAGGAGAGTGAAAAAGTTGGCTTAAAACTCAACATTCAGAAAACTAAGATCATGGCATCTGGTCCCATCACTTCATGGCAAATAGATGGGGAAACAGTGGAAACAGTGTCAGACCCTGATGTTGGGAAAGATTGAAGGCAGGAAGAGAAGGAAACGACAGAGGATGAGATGGTTAGATGGCATTACCGACTCAACAGACATGAGTTTGGGTAAACTCTAGGAGTTGGTGATGGACAGGGAGGCCTGGCTTGCTGCAGTTCATGGGATCACAAGGAGTTGGACACGACTGAGTGACTGAATTGAACTGAAGGGATATACTTAAATGAAAAAGGAGTCTTTTCTATCGAGTAGAACACTTCATACAAGCCTCATACTCAAAAAATATGAATAGAGAACTTTTGGGTTGTGACTGGAAAAATGTGGTGAAAATACTTGGAAAACCCCTCAGCTTGATATGATTAAAAAGCATTTAAACAAGTTTCTTCTAATGTTGTTGCTTTCTGAATCTTAAGAAAGAAAAAAAGCTTTTTTTTAGGGATATACTTAAATGAAAAAGGAGTCTTTTCTATCGAGTAGAACACTTCATACAAGCCTCATACTCAAAAAATATGAATAGAGAACTTTTGGGTTGTGACTGGAAAAATGTGGTGAAAATACTTGGAAAACCCCTCAGCTTGATATGATTAAAAAGCATTTAAACAAGTTTCTTCTAATGTTGTTGCTTTCTGAATCTTAAGAAAGAAAAAAAGCTTTTTTTAAAAACTCAGTTAGTGGTTACTTTTGAGAGCATTGTGTTCATTTTGAGTCATCATGCTTTGAAAAAGTGTTATAATCAGAGAAAATCCTAAAAAGAATGGCAAAAATTATCCCAGGGGTATAAAATAATTCTTCAGGGAGAATTTCTGTAGAACTGGATTTGTTTGCCATAGATAAGGCAAATAAATGATTTGAGTACTGTTTTCATCTATTGATATTTTGGAGGATGTGAAATAATTATTATTATTTATAGAATAAGGAATAAGAGAAAATGAGCTCATATCAGAGAAAACATTTTAGTTAGCTGAATGAAGAGCTTTATGACTATTAGGGTATCGAACATTGTCATGTATAAGGAAACTGGTTATGTAATTTCTATTAGCATGGTGGAATGGAAAGATCTCGTCCTGGCTTGAAATCCTAGTTCCATTTAACATTTCTGAGCCTTGTTTTTTTCATTTGTAAAAATGAGAGTAGTAACACACATCCTGGGAAAGGTTCTCAGATTAAATGAGATAATATGTAGTCAAACACCTGGGAAATAATGCTAGCTCCTTTTCCCTGTCTGGTGCATGCCTGGCATGTATTAGATACTCAATAACTGCTCTGTTTCCTTCAGAGATCTTTAAGGAGAGAGGGATAAGCATCTTCCTGGATAATTTAGTAATTTACCTGCCTAAAGGCAGGAAGTTGGACCAAATGATCCTTTGAGAATTTTTCAGCTTTTGGGGTCTTTAGTGTACTGTTTACTTTGGGAACTAATACAGTGTAATGTTTTTCTTTTTCTAAAGTTCGTTTGTAGGAAAGATTGGTTACTCAAGGATATAGTGTTTGATTCATACTGTAATTTTTGCATAGTAAAAAGAAAGATGCAGAGTGTCTTGAATGACTATTTGTATTTTAGAGAATTTTGACGGCAAGTTATTGGGAGCTTAAATTCTGAGTTAGTATCTTTCCTAGGAGATTGGACTGCATGACAAATCACAGTGTGTACTGTGCACTCAAACATTTTTATCTAGTAAAATTAGGGTAAAGTTACTATGAGCTGACTGTGGCTCAGATCATGAACTTCTTATTGCCAACACAGACTTAAAGAAAGTAGGGAAAACTGCTAGATCATTCATGTATGACCTAAATCAAATCCCTTATGATTATACAGTGGAAGTGAGAAATAGATTCAAGGGATTAGATTTGATAGACTGAGTGTCTGAAGAACTATGGACAGCGGTTCATGACATTGTACAGGAGGCAGGGATTAAGACAATCCCCATGAAAATAAATGCAAAAAGGCAAAATGGTTGTCTGCAGAGGCCTTATAAATAGCTGTGAAAAGAAGGGAAGCGAAAAGCAAAGGAGAAAAGGAAAGATATAAGCATCTGAATGCAGAGTTCCAAAGAATAGCAAGGAGAGATAAGAAAGCCTTCCTCAGTGATCAATGCAAAGAAATAGAGGAAAACATCAGAATGGGAAAGACTAGAGATCTCTTCAAGAAAATTAGAGATACCAAGGGAACATTTCATGCAAAGATGGGNAGAAGAAAAGCGAATAGCAAAGGAGAAAAGGAAAGATACAAGCATCTGAATGCAGAATTCCAAAGAATAGCAATAAGAGATAAGAAAGCCTTCTTCAGCGAATCAATACAAAGAAATAGAGGAAAACAACAGAATGAGAAAGACTAGAGTTCTCTTCAAGAAAATTAGAGATGCCAAGGGAACATTTCATGCAAAGATGGGCTCGATAAAGGACAGAAATGGTACGGACCTAACAGAAGCAGAAGATACTAAGAAGAGGTGGCAAGAATACACAGAAGAACTATACAAAAAAGATCTTCACGACCTGGATAATCACGATGGTTTGATCACTCATCTAGAGCCAGACATCCTGGAATGTGAAGTCAAGTGGGCCTTAGAAAGCATCACTAGGAACAAAGCTAGTGAAAGTGATGGCATTCCAGTTGAGCTATTTCAAATCCTGAAAGATGATGCTGTGAAAGTGCTGCACTCAGTATGCCAGCAAATTTGGAAAACTCAGCAGTGGCCACAGGACTGGAAAAGGTCAGTTTTCATTCCAATTCCAAAGAAAGGCAATGCCAAAGAATGCTCAAACTACCACACAATTGCACTCATCTCACACACTAGTAAAGTAATGCTCAAAATTCTCCAAGCCAGGCTTCAGCAATACGTGAACTGTGAACTTCCTGATGTTCAAGCTGGTTTTAGAAAAGGCAGAGGAACCAGAGATCAAATTGCCAACATCCGGTGGATCATGGAAAAAGCAAGAGAGTTCCAGAAAAACATCTATTTCTGCTTTATTGACTATGCCATTCTGAATAGTGTGATGAAATCTCACAGCATCCCACCCAGGGTGTGAATCAACCCTTTGTCCCGCACATCCTTCTCCTCAGTCCCTTAGTAGCCATTCCGGTTATCAGATCCACTGTCAGGGTATCTCAGTTTGTGTTCAGGTCACCCTCATTTTACTCCGTAACAGCCCCAAAGCACTAGAGTACTGATGCTGACTGTTCAGATGTGCTGAAGAGAAGCTGTTCCTTTAAGTTAAATGGTGAAAGTTCTTGACTTAATGAGAGAAAAAAACTGTTATCTGAGGTTACTAAGATCCATGGTAGGAATGAATCTTTCTGAAATTGTGACCAAAAAAAATTGTACTAGTTTTGCTGTTGTATCTCACATTTCAAAAGTTATGGCCACTGTGTGGTAAGTGCTGAGGGAAAAGGCATTGCGCGCACGTGATGTCACTTGGTCGTGTCCGACTCTGTACAGCCCTGTGGACTGTAGCCTGCCAGGTTCCTCTGCCGGTGGGATTTCCCAGGCAGGAATACTGGAGTGGGTTCCATGCCCTCCTCCTGGGGATCTTCCTGACCCAGGGATCAAACCCTTGTCTCTTATATCTCCTGTATTGGCAGGCGGGATCTATACCACTGGGAAAAATGGAAAAGGATTGCATTTGTACAGTAAGATATTTTGAGAGAGAAAGATCAATTTTATAAACTTTTATCATGTTGTTATAATTCTATTTAATTGTTGATATCTGACTGTGCCTAATTTACAAATTTTGTCATAGATATGTATGTATAGAAAAGGATTGTATGTATGTATGTATAGTATATAAAGGATTTGGCACTATTTTCAGTTTCAGGCATCCACTGGGAGTCCTGGAACGTATTCCACATGGATAAAGGGGGGACTGCTGTCACTTACGATTGCTATCAGATGCCATTGCATAGAGGACTGGTGGATCTTGGTTTTGAGCTATATACTGTGAAATAACACATAGTTTTATAGAAAGCCTAGCCGTAGAAGTCCTGGGAGGAAAAAATATTAGCAACCAAATGACGTGAATTTTAGAGTGTATAGTTTTGAAAACAGTTGGAAAATTTTTAATTTAATTATGCTTGTCACCAGTACAGTCTGATTCATTTTGATACTTTAAGTGTAACATACTAAGGAGGAAACTGTAAAAATAATGTATAAGATTGTCATTTAGTCATAACTTTGAATTGGAATAATACTAAGATGGATAACTTTTTGACATATACCTTTATTCTATATTGCCCTACACAAATGTCTTCAGAACCAGATTTCTTGATTTTGAATTCTTGGCTCTGCCACTTACTACTGGGCCGATTTTAACTTAGCCTGCCTGTTTGGCCTCAGTTTCCTCCCATTCCTATTACTATCATTGCTGTGTACTGTATAGCAGGTAAGTGCAGTATGACTAAATAGTTCTTACAGTGCTGAGGTGTAAGTAACTTTTATTTTGTCTTTAACAGGGACCTCCGAAACAATCTTATTAGTAGTATAGACCCAGGTGCCTTCTGGGGACTGTCATCGCTAAAAAGATTGTAAGTCTTTGAACTGCTGGCTTATGAATTTGAACCATTCCTTATTAAGTAACTGTTAACGTACTTCAAACTTTAACACGATAAAAAAGTGGCTTTTTAATAATTTTTAGAAGTTCATCTAGCCGGGTTTAAGATAGAAAAGCAGACTGTTTAATGTAAGTAGCTCAGAAGGCAGTTTATTTATACAGCAGTTTGATTTGTTGGTGGTAGGTGGTTACATCCCGCTTATGGTAATAAAATCATGATGGTTGGCTTTGCCAGCGCACATAATCTGTAGATGAGTTTCACCTTACGAATGCATCTAAACAATCTATTGTAAATGCCCTAAAAATTGAGGCCTCTTTCTATTAGTGATTTCAAAACCTTGCCAATTTCCTGTATATTTTATCTATATGTTATTTCAAAATCTAAAGACCAGTTTTTACTACTTCCGAGACTAAGCAGTCTTGCTTTCCTTACTGTGTTTTTGTCGCAACTACTTTGTGAGGGTGCTCATATTTTAGAGGTCACCTGGTGCTTAAGCCATGTGGACTGTGCCACTACCCTTCATTCCTTCTGAATGCATTTATTGAGTGCTGACTGCTTCCTATGCTTGGACTTTCCTGGAAGAACTCACAGACTCTTAGGGGCAAATCGATAGTGAAAATGCATCCTAAATAATAATAATATTACTAATCTGCCGGGGAAAGGAGGGACCACCTGAGATGGGGATGACCTGCCATGACAGCAGCCAGCCTTTAGACTTGACCTTGCTCCTGAGGGGTGAACATATGTTGAAGAATAACAGAAAGAGCACTGTAAGCAGAGTGGACACAGGTGCGAAAAGAACATGCTCTTGGACCAAAGCATTAAGTAGGAAGGGGAAAAGAACATTGGAATGTAAGGTTGGTCAGAAAGACCAGGCTTTTGATGACCTCCTGCCATGTTGAAGAATTTCATTATTAAGACAGTGGGGGGCTGACAAAACTTTTTCAGTATGGAGTTGATGTAATCAGATTAGTGACATCAGGGCTTCAGTGGATCAAAATGGGTTTAGACTTCAGTGAAAGTATTATCAATGTATAGAAATGTAATTGAAGTGGAAAGACAGATCAGCATCAATTCAGTTAAAAAAAAATTTATCAAGTCCATCGTCTGTGCCCAGTAGTGAGCCAGTCTCCAGAGATACAAAGGTAACTAACTCAGGAACCCCTTGGAAGGTTTGCAGTCTAGTGGAATTATGTATACCAACCAAGATCTTGGATATGGGTTTGGAATACACTGCCAGAGAGATGGAGCCCTAGCTGATGTTCAGCTGTTAAGGGTCTTTGAAGCTGTTGGGACTTGCCAGACTGACAGAAGCAGGAGCGTGGAACATGGCCATCAACAGGCTACATGCATCTTCAGAAACAGTCCTCAGGGAGTGAAGGGGCAGTAGCTAACTGAGCTTGATTTATAACAATGAGTCACTTTCTCTGTGCTTTTCACTAGGACAAACTGACACCTTGTTTGGATGGAATGTGAGTCCTCATGTAGGGAGAAGGAGCAGGAATGTAGCTGCTAGAGGACCTGAGGCTAGAGCATTTTTGTTTCAACTGTCCTTCCTGGTGATTCTGATGCTAAAGCTGGAGAATTACTAGAACTGGTTGTTCCAAGAGGAGGGAGGAGGGTGGCGGTATATGGCCAGACAAGTCCACTTGTTCCCTCCTCCTCTGATCACGTGACCATCCGTGTTCTGTTTTCTGATAATAGGGAACTTAATATCATAATATCTGCATGTTAAGGTAGAGATTGAAGGAAACTCAGTTTTTTTTTTTTTTTTTGATGGTTTAGTATGGTTTATTAAGCTGTGCCTTAGTACAGACGCTGGTACGGTTTATTAAGCTGTATGTAGTACAGATGCTGGGGCTTGCCCATGGTGCTCTTAATGTACAAGGCCCTGACGTTCTGCCAATTTTTCTTGAGCAATGACATCAGGAAGTTTACAGCTAAGTGGATGTTGTACACAAGCTCATCATCTGTCATCTTCACATGGCCAACAGCCACTGCCAGCCATAGCACCTTGTTCATCTGGAACTTGATCGTGGACTTCACTTCATCAACTTTGGCCACCACGTTCTCATTGTGGGTCAGCAAGGAAGGGAACTTGCCAGCCTTGTTTAGGCCTGGGCCCAGGATTCGGGGGATCTGCTTGATCAGACTCTGAAGCCAAAAAGGCATCATATTTCTTGGCCAGCTTCTTGACCAGTTTCTTATTCTTGTTGAGTTTTTTCAGCGCCTCGATGTCCATGTGGGGGATATCCACAGCCTTGGCCTCATCACAGTGCTGCTGGTCCCCCCAAGACACACACGGAGAACTTGGGGCAGGGAGTGGACTTAAGCCTGACGGTGCCCGAGAAGCGTTTGTCCTTCTGAGGGTCGTAGTTCTTCAGGCTGATCTGAAGCTCCACCGTCTCCAAAAACTTTCTGCGCTTGCGCTGGTTCCCATGCAGGACTTCCCGCACCGCCTTGGTTTGCGGGAGACTTTGCTGCTCATAGTTCCCTACGCCGCTATAACTGGAAAAGAGCGGAAACTCAACTCTTAATAAAAAGCAGCTTCATCAGGCTCTTTCAAGCATACTGCAAAATATCTTATGTTCTCCATCAGTTCTTTATCCTTCAGTAAATAATTTTTCACATATTGCTATCCAAAATAAATTAAAAATTTTCTTGTTCAGTAGCACTTAATTTAACTGCCATGATTGTCCCAGATGTTGCCTTACCATTTTTTCATTGCACTACACATTAAGTAGTCTCTGGTGCTCATGTCTAGGAAGGTAATTGTCACTTATAATCTTCCCACTAGAAAATTCGTTCTTAATTCCAAACAGCTAACTTGGTATACAGTTTGCAAGCTGAGAGAGTTCTGTATGAAAACTCAGTGAGATAGAAAGGTATTCTGCTAGTCACTTCTTGACTACAGGCACTTTTTCTTATGAGGCCTTAAATCATTCAGTTGTGCATCTCACTCAGCAACCACATATAAAGTGTTTTTGTAAGTGTCCCGTGCCTTTGCCTTTATTTTATAGATATTTGGATCAGGAAGGTTAAGTCAGTGGCTTTCTGAGGAATAAACTACCAGAAGTAGGTAAAACCTAGACCCATTCAGTTTCTCTTTTGCTTTATCAACAAAATTCAAGCTGATTCTCAATTCAAATGAAAACTCATTGTCAGTACCTAAATTCCATTTTAAATAGGTGTAGCTATAATGAAATTGTTTCCCAAAGAATCAATGGTAATTACACCATTTAAAACTTAGAACGGAGGCAAGATAATGAATAGAACTCAGAAGTGCTTGTTTAAGCAACACTTCACAAGATGATGCCTCATTTTCTTAAATAATAAAGCCCAGAAATAGAAGGAAAATCAGCCGGCATAAAGAAAAGTCCCACACGATTAAATACTTAAATATTCTGAGGAGCTAGAGCATAACTAATGTAGATAAAAACTTGTATTGCTTAAGATTTTTTTTAAATCAAAAGTTGCTGTAAGAAAGGGAAAACAGAGCTATGAAATTTTTGAATACTAGGGATTACCTAAACTAGCTTTTAAAATATCTAAAGGAAAAAATTAAGTAGGTACTGAATTCAAATATGAAGTCTTTGTAATTTCTATCAGACTGATACCTTTTTTCCCCCCAATTACCAAGTGTATAATTGAGAATCTGACAGTTTTAGTTTAGAAATGGTTGGTATAAGTCTCTAAAGAGTAACTCAGTGAAATTCAAAGAATATGTCCTTCTCTGTTACAGAGAATAATACAGACAGTGAAGAAAATATGATAAAAACATTTTTTAAAGTTTGGCTTCTTTTATTGAAATTAAAAATGACCAATAATCCCAAATCTTAACAAGTGAGAAAAAGATTCATTGTTTTAGGGCTTTCATACTAAATCCACTGATGGGAAATGATGAAAGCTATGCTCTCTTATTTGAAGAAATAGTTATCTCCTAATTAAAATAAATCTAATTGAAGTATAAAATTGTGTTCACTATGCTTGGTATGAAGAAAAATAGTGTAGAAAGAACAAAATACTAAACTTATTACAGATAAAAGGGAAAAAGTTAGGTACATTGAGGAGGAGAAAAAAAATGGTTTCAAAGTAACATTTGATAGGAACTATAAGAAGTTTAGGAGTGACTGAAAAAATATGGATATTGTTATAAAGTAATTTGGCTTGGAGCCTAAATGACAGATCTGTAAAGTAAAAGCTAACTCCGTTGTTTTTTCATTACAGTCAAAACTTCTGAGTATTTAAAGAATGAAGTTAGCATTAAGTTTCACTTGTTCTTGAGGAAATAAAAGTTTTGAGATTGTGATAATGTACCCTTTTAGCCGTTGTCTCTTGGATGTTGCCTTAGATCAGCTCTGTTCCCTAACTTACCCAGCGTGATTAGCTGTGTATATCATCACAGGCAGTAAGATAGATTGAGTCTCATTTTTACTACTTTGGTTTTATCTTGAGTCATTTTACAGGAGTAAATGTTTTAAATATCGAGGGCACTGTAATTAAAAAGCGTTTAGTTTGTACATGCCAGAAGTAAGTGAACGCAAGGATTATTTCTTCTCTCAGTGCTATACTTGAGATAGGTGAATATTTTAGAGATGCTTAAAAGAAAAGACTTGTGTGATACCTGGGTGTCATTCTTGAATATCAAATGTATGAAACCTTCATTAACCAGGAGAACTAATTGAAGATACTTTTTCCCTTTCTCCTTAGGGATCTGACAAACAACCGAATAGGGTGTCTGAATGCAGATATATTTCGAGGACTCACCAATCTGGTTAGGCTGTAAGTACCCCTGTCTTTCGTATTATAATACAAGGAAGCGTTTGAACCAGTACCCACATTTTTATGACCACTTATATGTTTAGCATTAAAATAGCATCTGTAGAGGTTATAGAACTGGTAGGGGGATAGTTCAGCTCTCAGTCAAGTCCAGCTCTTTGCGACCCCATGGACTGCAGCTCGCTAGGCCTCCCTGTCCATTACCAGCTCCCGAAGCTTGCTCAAACTCATGTCCATCGAGTCGGTGATACCGTCCAACCATCTCATCCTCTGTCATCCTGTTCTCCTGCCCAGTAGCTGGAAATTTAATCATGGAGATATAATGTCATCAGAATATAGTAATGCATTATATCCACTGCTCCACACGTACATGCACACATGCGATGTAGTATATACCCTAGACAATAGGTCCATATTGAGACACATGATCAAAAGCTTTGATGGTTTGGGAAAATTTCTTTGAAGAGGTGAATCTTGAGCTAATGGTCCAGATCCTTAGAAGGGAAAAAAAGTCAAGCAAATGATACAGGGAGGTCACAGTCAGAGCGAGGCCAGTTTGTCAAGGTGAAGGCTGATAGTCTTATGCATAGATTGACCATTGAAGTCACTCCTCTGACCTTGTGGTTATAGCTGACCTCTCGAGCTTCTCTGTTTTTCATCTGTACAATAGGAGTCATAGTACCTCGAAGTTACTGTAAGGATTAATTAGCATTTGAATTATCTATACCTGTTATAATTTATATCTAATATAAATGGAGAACTTTGTATATACCGTCAAATATATTTTAGTTTTATTTTTAAAGTAAAGAACCTGAGAGTAACTAGAAGTAAGGGCAGTTACCTGTAATAGGGCTTTATACAAGAGTGTATGAAAGGCAGACTGACGCTTAGAACTGATTCAGTCCTAGGAGGCCTCTGGAAGACACTGATGGGGGAAATGGCATAAATCATGATTTAGGGAAGAGCAATCTAGAAATAGGGTGCAGCGTGCAAGGCAGGATTTTGAGGTAGAAGTTCTAGTTCTGAGATTGCCTATGCTTGGCTCTTTCTCTTTGTAGCTTCTTGGGATGTTTCATCTGTTTTGTTCACGTTAACTTTGAAAAAGCCGTATGGGCTTAAGTACTGAGATTCTTTCATCTCTACAGTAAGCAGCGGGTCTCACTTGTCAGAAAAGAACAAAGTGCTCCTGCTTCTCAGTCAGCAGATTCGTATTTTTCAGTGTGTCCTTTAGCTCTGGGGAAAAGATAGATGGCCCAAGTATATGTTTTTAAATAAAAGATTGATTTGGTATACAGCTTTACTCATTGCTAGAAATCAGTTAAATCTATTATGATTTTCTTTGTTTGTAACTGGATTACAAACAGTTTTGTTTGAGTGCCTTTATTATCTCGAGAGTTTTTAATTTTTGGTTTTGAGGAAAGTGTAAGAATTGGCAACCTGAGGCATTTATGGAGAAAAATTTGCTATGTGTTTGAGTACTTATACTACTAGTACTGGTGGCTCAGAGGTTAAAGCGTCTGCCTCCAATGCGGGAGACCTGGGTTCGATCCCTGGGTCGGGAAGATCCCCTGGAGAAGGAAATGGCAACCCACTCCAGTATTCTTGCTTGGAGAATCCCATGGACTGAGGAGCTTGGTGGGCTGCAGTCCACGGGGTCACAAAGAGTTGGACACAACTGAGTGACTTTACTTACTTTACTTTGAGTACTTATGAATCAAATAGTGAAAGAGAGAGTCTGAAGTTTACCATTTTCTTGACTTTAGTTCCACATGGATTTATAGCTTTGGTCTAGGGATTTTTGACCCAACAGCAAAAGTTCTTGAGGCAAAAGTGTTGTTTTGGACAGTGCTTACATTAAGGCAGGTTACTATACACTTAATTTTTTGTTTTAGCCTCCTGCCTTAAAATCTGATATTGTTGCAAATTTTAATGCCTGGATTGTCTCTTACATTTTTACCAATTCTGATACCTGTTGTGAGAATTTATAGGACATAGAACATAATGGACATATATCCAGGTGAATCATTAAAACATAGAAATAACATTACCAAGTTTCCTACTTTGTGATTGATTGAGATAATTTTGTAGTCCCTGTAATAGTAGATGGTAGCCCTCTTAAATGCAACAGTATGGCACATAGAGAACTATACCTGACATATCCTTTAAATACTGTTCTAAGAAAAATTAAGGCTTCCCGCATGGCTCTTTGGGTAAAGAATCTGCCTGCAATGCAGGAGACCCAGGAGACATGGGTTCAATCCCTGAGTCGGGAAGATCCCCTGAAGAAAATGGCAACCCAGTCCAGTTATCTTGCCTGGAAAAGTCCATGGACAGAGGAGCCCGGCGGGCTATAGTCCATGGGTCACAAAGAGTCGGACACGACTGAGCCACTGAACTGAACTGAAGAAAAATTATCAGTACTAAACACATAAACATAAACAGCTAGGAAAAAGCAGCAATTGCGGTAGCTTCTTAACATTCAGGAACGCATCGCAGTGGAATTGCTCGTGATCATTTGGGCGGACACAGTTCTCGAGCATTGGATCAGAACCTTTAGGTGGGTGTTCTGTGTGGGCTGCACAGCTTTCGGGGCTCTCTAAGCCAGATTGTATGTTGCTTGTAAAGGCTGATAGCATTTGGTATTTCAGATATGGAGAATAGCATTTTCATTCTAGCAGGTGGAAAAGAGAGTCTGATTAGTTAAGGGACATGTAGTACATTTTTAGGTTAACAGTCAGAGAAGCTCTGTATTACTAATATTTCCCACCCTGTAGAGTAACTGTGCAAAAGAAATCAGTCTAGAGTAGATTACTGTTGTAGCTCTTTCCTCTTCTACCTCTTCAGCTTAACTCTTTGGGTTACCCCGGAACTTTGGACCCTTAGACTCACTTGGCCTCTTAGCCAAGGAGCTTGGAAACCTTGGCAGAAGGCCTGTATCATTCGCACCCAGACTTCTCATTGGTGATTTAGTGTAAACATTGAAAAATGACATACATCAGAGTGTTCAGTGGACTTGGGTGTGGTAGGTAAATTGATTGAATCTGTGTATTGATCTCTGCCTTTATTGATGGAGAATTTCTGGGAAGTGAAGCCATCCTCCCAGAGGTTCCCACTCTAACCCTAGGAGTAACTGGCAGAAAAAAGATGGAACTAATAATGGACTCCAGTGAAGTCTCTGTCCTTCACTTACGAAGTTAGCTTACAGAGTAGTAGTTAGGAGATCCAAAAAAATTAAAACTTTCCTTTTAATTTTCTGTATGGATTTTGATCAATTTAAAACCTGTGTTTTTCCCCTAAGAATTATACCTTTAATATCTTTCAATTGAGTTATATTTATAAGAACTTCCTTTCTACAATTTAAAAATTATTGATGTTGTTAAATAATAAAACCATATAGAGAGATATGCAGGAAGAGTTGAATTTCCCCTTCATCTCTTCAAACACATCCTTCTGAGATAGCATATACTGTCCAGTGTATATATTCTCAGATTTTTCTGTTGCCCCTGCAAATGTATAGGCATTCACACAGGGCTTTAAAAATGTGCTCTACTCTGGAATTCCCTGGTGATCCAGTGGTTAAGACTTCACCTTCCAGTTCAGGGGGAAAGTGTTCGATCCCTGGTTGGGAAGCTAAGATCCCACATGCCTTGTGACCAAAACTCCAAACATAAAATAGAAGCAGTATTGTAACAAATTCAGTAAAGACTTTAAAAATGATCTACATAAAAAAAAAAAAAACTTTAAAAACTGTGTTCTACTTGTCAGCTTACTTAAAAATTTTTTTACCAAGGTACTGTTATCTTTTTAGGATAATATTATTATCTTTTCAGGAGAATGTTTTTATTCAGGCTTCTGACTAGCTAACAGAATATTCCACAAGTATAGAACAGTGTGCTGTGCTTAGCCGCTCAGTTGTGTCCGACTCTTTGTGACCACATGGACTGTAGCCCTCCAGGCTCCTCTGTCCATGGGGATTCTCGAGGCAAGAATACTGGAGTGGATTCCCATGCCCTTCCTCTGGGGATCTTCCCAACTCAGAGATTGAACCCAGGCCTCCCACACTGCAGGTAGATGCTTTACTGTCTGAGCTGTGAGGTAAAAGAACAGTATGATTTAGTCAATTATTCCTGAGTTAAAGGAGATATCATTTGATTCATTACCTCTTCCTTTAACAAGTCTGCCCTGGTAAACATGCCTGTACATACACAGATGCTGTATCGTACCCATTTAACTTACAGGAATGCAAATATCTATTTAACAAAAAGTAAGTAAATATTAAGTGAGAGAGTAAGAAACAGCATGAGTGGGAGTGGGTGGATAATTCACCTGTCACTCCATTCAGTGAGCTGTGTTACGAGATGAGAGAGTGACTTTGCTGTGAACACTGTCATTCTAAGTCCCATGATGCTTTTTTTGGTATAAGCATCTCAGAGTTGGAATGTGCTTTTAATGTAATTAAGGGCTTCCCTGTTGGCTCAGAAGGTAAAGCATCTACCTGCAATGCAGGAGACCCAGGTTCAATCCCTGGGTTGGGAAGATCCCTTGGAGAAGGAAATGGCAACCNACACTGTCATTCTAAGTCCCATGATGCTTTTTTTGGTATAAGCATCTCAGAGTTGGAATGTGCTTTTAATGTAATTAAGGGCTTCCCTGTTGGCTCAGAAGGTAAAGCATCTACCTGCAATGCAGGAGACCCAGGTTCAATCCCTGGGTTGGGAAGATCCCTTGGAGAAGGAAATGGCAACCCCACTCCAATACTCTTGCCTGGAAAATCCCATGGACAGAGGAGCCTGGTGGACTACAGTCCACGGGGTTGCAGAGTCGGACACGACTGAGCGACATCACTCTCACTTTAATGTATTAAGGTATGTGTGAATTTTTATGGTCATCAGCCAGTTACTTCACTTGGTGTCTAGCCAATCAAATAGCAGTTTGTTCCAACGCTGGAGGAAAAATTGCTTTGTGTTGGGATTTACTGGGAGGATGGCATGTCTTTCTCCAATGTGATTCCTTCCTCAGTGACTTCCAAGGAAAAACAAATTAATAGTACCTAATAATTACTATAAAGTTTCCTGGCAATTAGAATCTAATGGTTCCTGTAAGATACAATCATTTTGTTTATACTTAAATCCTATACTTGTAGTACATATTTTTATTTCCAACTACTACACTCTTTCAAACATCTGAAAATTGCAAATAATTGTACAAGGAATCTCCATGTACCCATCAGTCAGTTTCAACACTTGGCAACTCATAACCTATCTTGTTTTAGTTCCACGTCACATCTCTCATCTTCACACCTACATTATTTACAGTAAACCCCAGTAATCTTATAATTTCACAGAGGATACCTTGATAAAAGTACAGTTGTTCATCTTAATTAGATCCAGATTACTTTCTTAAAATTTGCATTCTGTCAACTGTAATACCCTTTTCGAAATCCACATTTGGTGTTCACTCTGCTTTCATGATTCTTTTAAAGTTGAAGTATTCTTTTTATTTTTTAAATTCCTTGGCAGTTCTTTTATGAAGATCAAAATTATTTTACCCAGCCTCTTTTCTATTAAAAAAAAAAATCCTAAGAAATATGTAAAATGAATTCAATAATGTTTCCCCTGAAGTCCATTATAGATTACTTTTGAGGGATTGGTGTTTGTGCAATGTTAAGTCTTCCCATCCAGAAATACGTTGTGCAGGTGTCATGGGAACAGCTGACCTCTGCCCCCTTCAAGTCTCTTGCCTCTCGCCACTGGGGAATCCTTCTACCCAGTTGTCACTTTTTTCCATGCTTAAAGGATTTAACTCAGCCTCTGGAGGCAAGGCAGGCGTCCCTGCGGGTCTCAGGACTTCTTCCGCGAGAACTCTAGGTCCAGACTACAGCATTCTTGGTACTACAGCAGCACTGAACAGATCATGTGGTGGTTGGGTCATCATGCCATTTTCCTGGAGCCCTTGGTAGCAGCTCCTAAAGCTGGGGTCCATATCCTGAAAGCCAGCCACTGCAACTGAGCACCTTCTGTATACTCTTGGCTTCTTACTGGCTGCCAGAGGTACCCAAGTAAATAAGACACACAAGTCCTTTCTGTCCTGGAGCTAATGAAAATCGAGCACGGAAGAAATCACAAAAAAATGATCTGTACAAACTACTCATATAGTAGCATAAGGTGTTCTACAATTTATAGCAAACTCTGCAAGCATTTATATATTTATTAAAGACACGATACAAGGGGAAACTAGAGAGGTTAAGTAATCTACCCAAGGGCAACACTGAATTCTATCCCAAGTCTTTGATTAAACCCTGGACCCGTTTCACTCTTCCAGTATATTTTAGTAGGAGACTGTCAGCTGCTGCTGCTTATTCGTACCGTCCTTTTCTTTCTTTTTTAATTTTTGTTTCCTTAAGTGGAACTGAGTGAACTCCTGAAGAGCAGTTGTAGTTGCACTGAGAGCACGATTCAAAATCAGGTTCAGGAATGTGACTTGGAGGTTCTACATGCCATTTACCAGGAAAATCCTTATCTAGCAGTAATTTTAAGTAATTTTATTTATTGCTTTATATAAAGTTAATTTTCTTCTTCAACTTTGGATAAAATATTTACTAGATACTTTCTATGATATTTAAAACAACTTTCATAACTTCTTAATAACAGTATTTAATGATAGGATGTTTTAGGAAATATATACAATGATATATAATTGTTCGCCTTTCTTACAGTGAAGTTATTTCCTTTTTTCCAGAAACCTTTCGGGGAACTTGTTTTCTTCATTATCTCAAGGAACTTTTGATTATCTTGGGTCATTACGATCTTTGTAAGTAAGAATTTTTTCTTTCTGTTTTTGTAAATGTATCTTGGTGTCTGAAAATTAAAAACAGCTCTTATATGGCTTAAGAGACTTCATGGGAAAATCTTGTGATTTTGCAATAATTAGAATCTCACTTGAGAGTTTGCATTCACATTGAAAAACATACCATAAACCTTAATAATGTGTGTCAGGCTAGAGAACCATTTTCTTCTTAGAATACTCTTATCTCTCTAATTTATATTTAAATAGGTTGGTAATTTTTTTCTTTGTGTTTCCAAATTAGAAAATATTTTGTTTACCTAATTAAATCTCCAAAGTATAAAATAAGCCTCCCTTCTTATGAAGAGTTTATAGTTAAGACTTATGTTGTGCTTTGAGAGCTTTCCGTGGCTTACACGGTAAAGACTCTGCCTGCAATGCAGGAGACCTGGGTTCGATCCTTGTGTTGGGAAGATCTTCTGGAGAAGGAAATGGCAACCCGCTCCAGTATTCTTGCCTAAAAAATCCTGTGGACAGAAGAGCCTGGAGAGTCTCAGTCCATGCGGTCACAAGGAGTCAGACACAACTGAGCGACTAACACTTCACTTCCTGTTATGCTTTAGAGATTAATTTTATCCTGTGACTCCATCCCCAAACTGAATTCACAGCTTATTACCAATATTTTTAGGCATGCTTACATAGAATGTCTGCTTTATGAAGTCAGTGTATGGTCATATTTACACAGTTCTCTGTAGCTTTAAAATTGGCTGAGTTTTTTTTTTTTTTACACCCAAACGCAGTTTTGTTAAGTGAGAGATTAGATTGTCTAGGAGTTACTTTCGAAGCTTACTGTATTTTCAGTAAACCTTAATATGTCTCAGAGCATAACTTTTACTGATTCCTATTGGAATTACAGTTAAATACAATGGTTTTTCAAATTTTTATTGCATGTGACATACAGACTTGAGTCTCTTTTTCCAGTGAAAGATGTCTTCTCTGCCAGATGCCTGTTTGATGTACGCTCACTTCTTATCTTTCACCCCTTCCCCTCCCCTTTCTTTTTCCTTTCCCTGCCCTCCTATTCATCTTTAGTTTTATAAATTTATCATTTCAGTCTCATTTACCAGCTTTCATTGGAATAAAGCCAGTGAGTTAGGTGCTTAAGGGGCTCCTCACCATCATGGCAGACATATATATGTATGTACTTCTAAGAATCCCTACATCAAACTTTTTTTTCTTTTTTTTAAATTTAATTTTAATTTTATTTTTAACACCCAAAGTATTTTTTTTATTGAGGTATAGCTGATTAACAATGTTGTGATAGTTTCAGGTAAACAGTGAAGGGACTCAGGCATACATATGCACGCACCCATTCTCCCCAAACTCCCCTCCCATCCAGGCTGGCACATAACATTGAACAGAGTTCCATATGCTATACAGTAGGTCTCTGTTGATTTTCCATTTACAGTATAGCAGTGTGTACATGACCTCCCCAAAGTCCTTAACTATTCCTTCCCCCCAGCAACCATGAGTTCTGTTTTCTAAGTCTGTGAGTCTCTCTGTGTTTTGAAAGTGAGTTCATTTGTGTCATTTCTTTTTAGATTTCACATTAAGGGATGTATGTGATATTTCTTTTTCTCTGAGACAGATAATAATAATCTCCTAATTATAAAAAATAATTTTTTGACAGGTAATATTTTCATATGCTTAAAAACCTGCAATCATTTTTCAGAGCAAAGTAAAAGCCACTAACTTGCCGTAGTGAACAGGCTTTGGATCATCTCGTTCCCTGACTCTTCTTATCTCACGTCCAGTCAGGTCCCCTTCTTCCATTGTAATCCTCCAAGATGCCGGGCAGGCATGCTTCTGCCTCAGGGCCTTTGCATTTGTGGGGCCCTTTGCCTGGAAAACTCTTCCACCAAGTGTCACCCATGGCTGTGGGACTTCGCTGGTGGGCCAGTGGCCAAGAGTCTGTGTTCCCATTGCCGGGGGCCTGGGTTCAGTCCCTGGTCAGGAAACTAGATCCCACATGCCACAACTAAGCGTTGTGGCTCCTACACCCTGCATCAAGCTCTTAGCTGGTCTTCTTGGTACTGTTAACATTCTTACCCAGAAAACTGCTTTTTAGTGAAAACATCTCCTTTTAGTGGGCTTATGTCAGCTGTTTCTGTGAAGTTTAGGAAAATAAAGAGTGCAAAAATGATCTGACTTTTGAAACCCTAGACAGCAGGAATGTAGGAAGTATTTTCATGCAAAAATTGAGCAAAATTGTCAGTGTTTATGAAAGATAATGCTGTAAACTCACCAGAAGGTGGTTCTTAGGAATTAGAAGTTAGTCATCCTAGTCAGACAAACAGAATATAACCATGCGAAGCAGTCATATGTTGCTTTATGCTGTCAGAATTAATCAGAATTAACAGAGTTTGCAGACATTTAAGCCGAGAACATGGCAATGATGCTGGAAGAAATGGGGAAAGCTTCGGTTTCCAGCAACAGTGCCACGGGCTTGATGACATGTCCGTAGAAGTTTGATAGACTTCTGGGCTTCAGAAGTGTGTTTCATAGATGATGAATCGATTTTGTTCACATACCATCTTTGATTGAAAGCAGAGTCAGTCCAGGATCAGGTGGGAAGGGGTTTTGGGGTCAGACATTCGACATCATCTCACTGGGAAGGAAACCAGAGGAAACCAGAACCAGCTGATGATACAGTATGTGCCCTAGGTGAGACTGAGCAGCTGTGTGCTTGCCACGCAAAGACTAAGGCAGTGTAAAGCAAAAGCGCAATTTAATTCGTTTACCATACTGTCTAACTTGCATCTTGTGTGCTACAGAGAATTTCAGACTGAGTATCTGCTGTGTGATTGTAACATATTGTGGATGCATCGCTGGGTAAAGGAGAGAAACATCACGGTTCGGGACACACGGTGTGCTTATCCCAAGTCTCTTCAAGCCCAGCCAGTCACAGGTGTGAAGCAGGAGTTGTTGACATGCGGTAAGGAAGAGCAGCTGAGAAACGGTTAACTGTGTTTTACTTGCTGCCACGTGTTTCCTGACAAACTTCAGGATTCTTTTTATACGTTGGAACCGACTGTAGCCATCACTCTTCGTGAATTCGATAATATTTAGTTTCTGTCAACAGTTAAGTCAGTTGGATTAAAAAATATTTTTTTCAGTTGGCATTTAAAGTTCTTAGGTTCTGAACAGCTTTCTTAATGAAATTCAATTTCAATAAATAGTATAGATCTTCATATTTTCTAATAGCAAATCAGTAATTTGTTGATAGTACTAAAATCTCAGGATGCAGTCATGCATTTTATTGATAGGGTATGAATTGATACCGCCTTTTTGAAGGGTGGCTTGGCAGTATGTTTCAGTGTTCTTAAAGAATTGGTACAACTTGATATAGCTAATTCTGCACGTAGGGCTTAATTATTGAGAAATCATCAGATTTTATATATGAACATATCTTAAATTCTGAAAAATAGGGTATTGGCTTACTTATGACAGTCCATTCAATGAAATAGCATAAAGCTGTTGAAAATCATGGTTTTCCAGAATACCTGAAGACTTGAGGGAAATAATACATTTACCATGTGTTTAATGAAAAACAAAAACCAGAAAAAAAACCCAAGAAAACAGTCCTTAAAATGATAGAGGGAGGTTCTAGATTAGTCTCTGTGCTTGGAAATAAACGACCTATCAGTTTTTTCCTTTTATTTTCATCATTATTATTGTTGTTTCTCGTGTGAAGTGTGCTTATTGGATTAAAGATTTATGAAAAGAAATAATGTGTACACATAAGAAATCACCTTGGTGTACATTTTAAATCTCTTATAATTTTGTCAATTATACTCCATAAAGCTAGGGGGAAAAAATGAAAAAACTGAAGGGAAAAAAAACTAAAACCCATACTTACATTCTTATCACTCATAGGTTCAGTTCAGTTCAGTTCAGTCGCTCAGTTGTGTCCGACTCTTTGCGACCCCATGAATCGCAGCACGCCAGGCCTCCCTATCCATCACCATCTCCTGGAGTTCACGCAGACTCATGTCCATCGAGTCCGTGATGCCATCCAGCCATCTCATCCTCGGTCGTCCCCTTCTCCTCCTGCCCCCAATCCCTCCCAGCATCAGAGTCTTTTCCAGTGAGTCAACTCTTCGCATGAGGTGGCCAAAGTACTGGAGTTTCAGCTTTAGCATCATTCCTTCCAAAGAAATCCCAGGGTTGATCTCCTTCAGAATGGACTGGTTGGATCTCCTTGCAGTCCAAGGGACTCTCAAGAGTCTTCTCCAACACCACAGTTCAAAAGCATCGATTCTTCGGCGCTCAGCTTTCTTCACAGTCCAACT
>SJYX01012463.1:198193-223392 GCA_006410675.1 Oreotragus oreotragus | reverse complement strand
CTCAGACTCACGTCCATCGAGTCCGTGATGCCATCCAGCCATCTCATCCTCGGTTGTCCCCTTCTCCTCCTGCCCCCAATCCCTCCCAGCATCAGAGTCCTTTCCGATGAGGCAACTCTTCGCATGAGGTGGCCAAAGTACTGAAGTTGCAGCTTCAGCATCATTCCTTCCAAAGAAATCCCAGGGTTGATCTCCTTCAGAATGGACTGGTTGGATCTCCTTGCAGTCCAAGGGACTCTCAAGAGTCTTCTCCAACACCACAGTTCAAAAGCATCAATTCTTTGGTGCTCAGCCTTCTTCACAGTCCAACTCTCACATCCATACATGACCACTGGAAAAACCATAGCCTTGACTAGACATACTTATATATAAATATATACACACACACTTTTTCAGATTCTTTTCCATTATGGTTCATCACAGGATATTGAATATAGTTTCAAGAGCTTCAGTTTAGGCTTCTTAAATTTTGTAACAAGTAACTAGATTTACTTTATAAATTCATTTCTGTAAGTCATGTTTAACTTAATCTAAATTCCTTTAGCATTAAAAAAAATTAATTCAAAGGATGGCAACTTCACATAATGGTTTTTTGTTGGTAGGAATACTTACCAAAGTGAAAGTCTTTCATATGAAGACTGGGAAGTCCTTTACCTGGAGTTAGCTCCAGAATAATAGAAAATTGTAGGAGAAGGAAATATGTGGTTATTGGATTGGTTAACCTCATAGACCTCTTGATCCTTCATTGGTCTTTGCATGTCATTGAGCCTTCATTAATAAGAACTGGAGTTTGTTTTTCCTGGACATTGAGATTGAAGCTACCCCCTTCTCCTTAAATCTCTTAATGTATTGTATTGAGGATTCTTGAAAAATTTATTCTGCTAATTGGTTTTAGACATTGAAGGTATTGCTGAAAGGTATCTTTAAAAAATGTTAGGACCATTTTCCCCAGAGAGCGTGCTAACATGCCCTGGGATGCTACAGTGAGTGGACAGAGGTGCTGTGGGGTATTCTGAGTGTTTGAACATAGTGATACTGGACACTTCTGGACATCTCACAGCTACCAGCTCTGGGCAGTTAGCGTGTTGACATTACATCCTGCTGCCTCCCTTTCGTTTGTGTCATATCTTAGATACTGGTATTTTGACAATTACTATGATACAAAGCAAGTACTGTATAAAAATCATTTTGGAATAAGAAATAGAGATATCATTGTTTGTCTGATCCATATCTGATTAATTTTGGAGCGCCCAGTAAGCATGCACAACCCATCAGGAAGCAGCTGTGGTTATGTAAGAATGAAATATTTATTTTAAATTGATTTTTTGTTTCAAATGGCTCTTAGGTATTAGGACATATATTCACAGTTTTAGGATTTCGTGTAGTTATTGCAACCACCGTAGGTGTTTCTTTTAGGCTAGGGGCACTGTGAAAGTTATCTAGTCAGTGAAGGTACCATGAACTGAGAACATATGGGGACTTCTGGATTTGAGAATGCTTTTTATTGCCCAGAATTTTTATATACTTACTCCTGGTTCAGGAGAGTCATATAAAGTAGAATTTAAATTTAATGTCAAACTCTTCTGTGTCATTTTACCTTGAGTATATTTATTTTAATATGTTAATTTGTTTAGCTTTGTAAAGATGATAAACATTTTCTTTGGTTCAGAATCACAATCCCTCAAAGTCTTTATTAGAGCATTTGTTGTTGTGTAGCCATTAATGATTTAGGAAGCTACAAAAATGGGTATTAACTTCAAGACATTCTTTAGTGAGTTAAGTAAAATGATACATGCTTTACGTCTAATGATCATGTGGGGGGGAATAAAGGTTAATTGAAGATTCTGCCATTTGCTCTTTAATTAATAGGTTTTATATTAGAGAATTATGATGTCATCTTGAAAGCTGAATTTTTTGACAGCTGTTCAGAAATATAGCTGTTATTAGAAGTTGAAGTATACTTTTAAATGAAAAGCTACTTTTTTAAAAGCCTTAATTGGTAATTTATTAAATCTTTTTAGAGACTTAATAGGTTTTCCCCCCCTTTTCCATAAGATATTTCATTTTAAATATTAATTACGCACTTTATATTAGTCTCCTTCATGCTTGAATATTTTCCCTAGAATCTGAATATTTTCCCTAGAATTCCCAAGATGTAACCTGATAACTTCTCTGTTAGTTTTTTTAATTGTTAGGCTTTTGATTTTTTTTCTCTTTTTTTTTTTTATTGCAGTGTAGTTGATTTACAACGTTGTGTTAGTTTCAGGTATACAAGATGATTCAGTTATGCCTGTGTGTGTATGTATATTTTCCAGATTCTTTTCCCTTATAGGTTATTACAAAACATTGAGTACAGTTCCCTGTGCTATACACTAGGTTGGTTACCTGTTTCATGTATAGCAGTGGCATGTATATGTTAATCCCCAGCTCAGTTTATCCCTCTTCCCTCCTTTCCCTTTGAGAACCATAAGTTTGTTTACTATGTCTGTGGGTCTGTTTCTGTTTTTACCCCTATATGTGAAATCTGAAGAAAAAGATCTGAGTGAACTTAGATACAAAACGGAAAACACACAGCGTCTCCCTTAGTTTTGCTGAAGGCAGGGCCGTGATGTTTCTGTTCTGGCGCTTGGTCTCCCTCCGTGGCATGGCCTGCTCTCCCTTTTCCTGGAGTCTCAGTGCCACTGCCCTCCGTTCATTCTTATGTTGCTGCTGAAGTACTTAAACGGAGGGATCATTTTTTAAATTCATTTTTATCTAGCAAGCGCTTAGCCTCCAGTGCAGTCATGTTTGCTAAATGCATGATCGAGCACATGTTGTCTCCCTTCTTGCCTAACCATATTTTCTCTCTTTAAACTCTTTCTTCATGCAGTGCCCTAACCATTTCTAATATTCAGGCTGGATCGACTGGAAATTGGGGCTGCCACGTCCAGACCAAACGTGGGAACAATACAAGAACTGTGGATATTGTGGTCTTAGAAAGCTCTGCGCAGTACTGTCCTCCTGAGAGGGTGGTGAACAATAAAGGAGATTTCAGGTCAGTGACTTGGAAAGTGCGGAAAGGGGCTGATTTGCCTCAATTCTTTCTATTCTCAAAGGCATAGATGTATGTAATTGGTCTCCTGTTTTCAGTAAGAATTTGAGAAATGTATTCGCATATATATTCTTATATTTCTAAGGACTACCCTTTAGAATGGTGATTTCAGAATCATTTATGGAAACTAAAAGTAAAAACAGGTGCCTGAACTTTATCTCAGATCTATTGATTGATGAGTCCCTGAAGGTTGAGCCAGAAGTGTTTATTTTTATTTTGTAGTTTTGTGGTAGTAGTTAAGAACCACTACCTTAGGAAACATTTTGGAAATTCCACTCAAATAGTGTGAAATTCAGACAGGTTAACAGCATTTCCTGTTTCCAAGGGGCATTTTTTGGATGGCCTTTGGAAGGTTTTGTTGTGTTAATTCAGTTTTAACTGCAGACAGTTGGTAGACCTTGTACTTAGCAGAAACACACACCCAATTTCCCTCCCCTGTGTGGTTCTTCTAGCAATTAAACAAGGGGACTTTGAGAAATGAAAGCTGGGAAGCCAGTAGTGTTGGACTATGTTAGGATAAGCAGATTGAGTTAAATGCTGTGGTTTTGTTTTT
This sequence comes from Oreotragus oreotragus, assembly GCA_006410675.1. Lineage (NCBI taxonomy): Eukaryota > Metazoa > Chordata > Mammalia > Artiodactyla > Bovidae > Oreotragus > Oreotragus oreotragus. Next base: position 219,748 of record SJYX01012463.1, on the reverse strand, counting down.
GCTTTTTAATAGAAAGTTTAGAATTTGTGAGCGGTAACAACTTTTACTTTAGACTCCTCTTTCAGAGTTGCTTTAAAACATTATCTTTAAACTTATTATTTATCTAAAATGCGTTATGTTCAGGGTTTTAATAATCAGTTTATAGTTAATATAAATGAAGGGAAATATGTAGCTCTTTAAAGCAGCATAGAGAGTTTTGAATACACGGTTTAATTTACACTGTCTGTGATTGGTATTTTTGCTGCCTTGTGGCTATAAGTCTGATTTTTAAGGATAAGAAAAAAAACTCTTTGTTATTCTTTCAAGTCCAAGGTGAAGAAGCAATAACAACTTTAGCTCAGCTAGTTCTTCATTGATTTTTTTTTTAAATTGCCTTTTGACATTCCTTTCTTCTACCCCATTAAAAATTTTTCTGGATGTGAGTGTGTGGAAATCATAATTTATTGTTGCCAACAGATAAGTCTCTTATGTGGATTTCTGTTAACTTGTAATATTTATACAGTATACTTTGAAGTGAAATAGATACCATTTGTTAATTTTGTNTGACATTCCTTTCTTCTACCCCATTAAAAATTTTTCTGGATGTGAGTGTGTGGAAATCATAATTTATTGTTGCCAACAGATAAGTCTCTTATGTGGATTTCTGTTAACTTGTAATATTTATACAGTATACTTTGAAGTGAAATAGATACCATTTGTTAATTTTGTTACATTCAATGCCTTTATTAAATAATCATAGTATATTTTCTATTTATGGTGTATTATCTGTCTTTACTCGTAGCTTTGGAGTGTTTTCATTTTTAAAAATAGAAGAATCTGTTCAGCTGATTAATGAATTATTTATCTTTTGACACTCCTTAAGATATAATACAGTTAGAACTTCCACTGCATTAATAAGATTTAGTTTAGCATTGCTTGATCTATTTATACAGTTTTTGATAATGCATTACATTTTGGTGTGGCTGATATTATAATTTAGAAGTTCATATGTTGTAAGTCATCTGTAGCTTTTAGTAAATACACTATTTTCATTCCCAGTTTTGGAGAAATAGAGCTCAAATAACAAAGATTTCTCCCAGTCCAGTTAGTGCTGATTTCATGCCAGCAGGTTGGTATAGTCACTTGCACAGTACCTATGCAATTTATCTGGGCTTCACTCAGATAAATTCAGTTGTATATGTTATTGAATGTTTTCAAGACCACCTCCCAAGTGCAAAAATTTGTTGAAAGGACTCACAGGACTCAGCATACAGCTGTGGTCACAGCTCAGATATAGTGATGTAGTAATATACCTAGCCGGATAATAAGGGGAAAAGACACAGATGGATTCTGGGGCGATCAGTGTGTAAATTCTTGATTATCTCTGCCTCCCAGGAGGCTCATGCAGAGCCTATCCCTCCTCAGCCTTGAAAAGGCAGCAGCCTCTGTATAGTGTTTTTGCCCAGGAAAGTCCATTGGAGTCTCAGCATCCAAAACTCCTGTTGGGAAATGTTCATAAAGGCAACCTCTGTCTATCTCATTCCAAAACTTTAGACCCCCAGGATGAAAGCAGGTGCTCAGCGCACACCATATGGCTTCCCCAGACTGTCTAGGTAAAGTGAATCAGTCTTACCAGTTAACTGTGAACACAAAAAATCCCAAATTCCTGGCTGTCACCTAAGGGCCAGCATTGCAGGCAGGCCACTTTAAGGATGGCAGTCCTCTCTGCAAGTATACTAACTCTCTTTCTGAGAAAGGCCAAATTCTATTTGTATTGGAAAAGATTCTGACCTTATATACCTAATGGTTATATAAGCCAACGATACAGTAACAATACTTAAAGAAACATAAGACCATTTGGTGCACCGTTTTCTTTTCTGCTTGATAAGGTACAATTTCCATGGTTATATACTGTAGGAAAATATTGTTATGGCATTAAAATTTACTCAGCTGTTACCTTACGATGGTGTTAGTTCACTTTAACTTTCTTTGTTTTTGTCTCTATTATTAAAGGAGTTCTGTTTCTTGATTTATGAATTATTTATCTTTTGACACTCCTTAAGATATAATACAGTTAGAACTTCCACTGCATTAATAAGATTTAGTTTAGCATTGCTTGATCTATTTATACAGTTTTTGATAATGCATTACATTTTGGTGTGGCTGATATTATAATTTAGAAGTTCATATGTTGTAAGTCATCTGTAGCTTTTAGTAAATACACTATTTTCATTCCCAGTTTTGGAGAAATAGAGCTCAAATAACAAAGATTTCTCCCAGTCCAGTTAGTGCTGATTTCATGCCAGCAGGTTGGTATAGTCACTTGCACAGTACCTATGCAATTTATCTGGGCTTCACTCAGATAAATTCAGTTGTATATGTTATTGAATGTTTTCAAGACCACCTCCCAAGTGCAAAAATTTGTTGAAAGGACTCACAGGACTCAGCATACAGCTGTGGTCACAGCTCAGATATAGTGATGTAGTAATATACCTAGCCGGATAATAAGGGGAAAAGACACAGATGGATTCTGGGGCGATCAGTGTGTAAATTCTTGATTATCTCTGCCTCCCAGGAGGCTCATGCAGAGCCTATCCCTCCTCAGCCTTGAAAAGGCAGCAGCCTCTGTATAGTGTTTTTGCCCAGGAAAGTCCATTGGAGTCTCAGCATCCAAAACTCCTGTTGGGAAATGTTCATAAAGGCAACCTCTGTCTATCTCATTCCAAAACTTTAGACCCCCAGGATGAAAGCAGGTGCTCAGCGCACACCATATGGCTTCCCCAGACTGTCTAGGTAAAGTGAATCAGTCTTACCAGTTAACTGTGAACACAAAAAATCCCAAATTCCTGGCTGTCACCTAAGGGCCAGCATTGCAGGCAGGCCACTTTAAGGATGGCAGTCCTCTCTGCAAGTATACTAACTCTCTTTCTGAGAAAGGCCAAATTCTATTTGTATTGGAAAAGATTCTGACCTTATATACCTAATGGTTATATAAGCCAACGATACAGTAACAATACTTAAAGAAACATAAGACCATTTGGTGCACCGTTTTCTTTTCTGCTTGATAAGGTACAATTTCCATGGTTATATACTGTAGGAAAATATTGTTATGGCATTAAAATTTACTCAGCTGTTACCTTACGATGGTGTTAGTTCACTTTAACTTTCTTTGTTTTTGTCTCTATTATTAAAGGAGTTCTGTTTCTTGATTCTCCTCTGGTTCCACACGACGTGTCCTGATCCTTGACTTTCCCCTGCTGTTACTTGTGTCAGCGTAGGCTCTCTTGTGCCTTCATCTCTCTAGGTGGCCCAGAACACTGGCAGGCATCACTGCGCATCTGCAGTGTACTCGGAATGCCCACGGCAGCGGGATCTACCCTGGGAACGCGCAGGATGAGAGAAAGGCCTGGCGCAGATGTGATCGAGGTGGCTTTTGGGCGGACGATGATTATTCTCGCTGCCAGTATGCGAACGATGTCACTCGAGTTCTTTATATGTTTAATCAGGTAACTGGAAAGTCTTCAGATCTGCTGAGGTTGCCAGTAAGACGTGGTGCTCACACCAAATACATAAGTTTTTGTTTTTTTTGTTTTTTTACACTACTGGTAAAGCGTAAGGATTTGGTGTCTATACTTTCGTGGACTGTGTCTTCGGGATCAGACCTGTTCTTCCCAACCAGTATTCAAGGCCCTCTCTGGCATTACTCTTCCTTTCCAGGCATGGCCTGGCTTTATGCCTTTGCTTGAGTAACTTATCATCTGTATCCCCAAACAGAATCCCAACCATTCTTCAAGAGCACCTGGGAGGCCCCCTCTTCAGTTCCTTTTATAATCCCTTTGTCACAAGAGATGCCTTGTTGTGCTTGTGCTTTTAGTATGCCTTTTCTCATCTCTGCTTCTAAGGCTTTTTTAAAACCTTAGCCGATTATAAGCAGCTGGCAGGTGGTTTCTTTTACACATTTTTTAACGCTTCTTTGCACCTGATATACACTTTTTGTAATGGTTGGTGCTGAGTTGTGTTTAAGTCTATAATAAACAAATGTAAAACATTCCAGGCCGTGCATAGCAGTATAGATAAGTGCTAAATAAGAGGTTCGTACTCCCAGGTAGCAGGAGTTCCGGGGGGGATATTGATCCCTCCTGGCTGGAATACTTGGGAAAGGTGTTACAGGCAATTGGAATTGAGTATGTATAGGATTTGGATAAATAGTGATGAAGAGATGGTGCAGGCCGCTTCCCTGATTTTTCTTTTTCTTTTTAAACTTTTAACTTTGTTTATTTTTATCTTTTGGCCCTGCCATAGCACGTGAGATGTGAGTTCTCTGACCAGGGATCAAACCCACATCCCCGGTACTAGAAGCACAGTCTTAACCACTGGACCACCAGGGAAGTCCCTCCCTGATGTGTTTTATGTATTGTTTTATTTCATTCTAAGTTAAAAAAAGGAAATTCCTTCAGTTAGTTTCCAACAAAATTTTTCTTCTCAGTTTTGGAAAAAGCATTTTAGGAAGGTCATAGTGAATCGGTGAGTTTTGAAATTGCCATGTTTTGAAATGCAACGGTAAGATGCAATGTGGGAGACCTGTGTTCGATCCCTGGGTTGGGGAGATCTCCTGGAGAAGGGAAAGGCTACCCACTCCAGTATTCTGGCCTGGAGAATTCCATGGACTGTATAGTCCACGGGGTCACAGAGAGTCGGACACGACTGAGCGACTTTCTATTTCATTCTAAGTTAAAAAAAGGAAATTCCTTCAGTTAGTTTCCAACAAAATTTTTCTTCTCAGTTTTGGAAAAAGCATTTTAGGAAGGTCATAGTGAATTGGTGAGTTTTGAAATTGCCATGTTTTGAAATGCAACGGTAAGATGCAATGTGGGAGACCTGTGTTCGATCCCTGGGTTGGGGAGATCTCCTGGAGAAGGGAAAGGCTACCCACTCCAGTATTCTGGCCTGGAGAATTCCATGGACTGTATAGTCCACGGGGTCACAGAGAGTCGGACACGACTGAGCGACTTTCACTTCACTTGTTAAGTGCCTCTTTTTTGCCTTTTTAATACAGATGCCCCTCAATCTTACCAACGCTGTGGCTACAGCGCGACAGTTGTTAGCTTACACTGTGGAAGCAGCCAACTTTTCGGACAAGATGGATGTTATATTTGTGGCTGAGATGATAGAGAAATTTGGAAGATTTACCAAAGAGGAAAAATCAAAAGAGGTATTTTCCGGTTTGGATTTGTAGCATATAGTATGTCAGCAAATGGTCGTGTGATGGAGCTGACTCTCTATTTTTAAAGCTTACTTATGTTTGCTGTATTTGAACTAAATATACCTTTTAATTTCCAGAATTGTCATTGAGAAACCTATGCTCCATCTGTCATGGGGAGGAGTAGAGGTGGATTGTTAGTTCTTGGAAATAAGGTACCAGGGTAGGGCAGAACCAGCCTGTGAGAAAGCAGCTTCTTCTGCATCCATGGTGTGTGTGAGTCGGGCTACAGCTCTCAGGCTGCCTGGGATTTCCCTTCTCCCCGCTGGTGTGTTTTCATCCTTCTTTGTTTATTTTAAAATCACCACTTAAATTTATTGGTTGAAGAAATCTTTGTATGCTTAACAATTTACAATGTTCAGAAAGTAGAATCTTTTTTATTCTTCTATTTATTTTTTAAATTTAATTTTAAATTAGAGGGTAATTACAATATTGGGATGGTTGCTGCCATACATCAACATGAATCAGTCATATGTGTAGATAAGTCCCGAAACCCCCTCCCACCCCCTCNGGCCAGGTGAGAACTTTTATATAAACTGTTTCTCTTGTGATGGAATCACATAAAAATGAATTTTTGAGCTAGAATAAACCTAGATTAGGTCATACACTGAAGCCTAAAGAAAATTAAATAATTTCTCTAAGGTTTTAGAGCTAAATTATGTAGGGCTGAAAATAACCCAAGAACTTTGACTGTCTAATCCAGCAGTTTTCTACTGTATCACATTTACTTTCTAGAAGAGCTTTGCTCTGTCATGGTATTTCAAAAGTACTGTGGGGAAAACACTGAACTAAACAAAGTCTTAATATATTTCTTTATGTGGGGCATCTCAGATTCATTAATGTGCTAAAAGGTTGTATTGGTTTGGCCAAAAAGTTCATTCAGCTTTTTACGCACAGTGGTATGGATAAACCCAAATGAACTTTTTGGCCAACCCAATAATATCCCTTGTTTCTCTACATAATTTAACCAAGGGAACTTTTTGCATGTGGTATCTATTAATATCTGGCATTTTGGTGATAAATTTTGAAATTGCAGCTGTAGTACATTAGATACTTTACTTGCTGTAGTATAGCTGATAAAGGAAAGAAAATAGTGACATGTTTATAAATGGGATTCAGAATACCAGACCACCTAATGACGACATGGCATTTCACTGTTGTTATCTGAACTTCAGACCTTAGACTCCTAATGAATTGTTCCTTTGCTTGATTCTGTCCTTGGGNTACTTTACTTGCTGTAGTATAGCTGATAAAGGAAAGAAAATAGTGACATGTTTATAAATGGGATTCAGAATACCAGACCACCTAATGACGACATGGCATTTCACTGTTGTTATCTGAACTTCAGACCTTAGACTCCTAATGAATTGTTCCTTTGCTTGATTCTGTCCTTGGGCCATAGCCTGCTTCCCATGATGAATTTTTCTGGTGCTGGGAGGAGCCGTGTGAATCCTGGCTCTGTGGTAATCCTACTCTCCCTTGTTGATTATAATCACAGGTTAGGTGCCCACATGATTAGAAGTCATTCATGGAGGCTGGATGTTTCAGGTCACTAGAGTAATTGGAATGGCTTTTGGAATTGGGACATAGGGAAAGGTCCTGCCATCATGTGATAGACCAAAGTTTATTCCCTTGCTGCCGTGTTCTGGTGTGAGGGACTTCTGTACACCTCCCAGCTCGGGAGCAGCAGTGTGGTGCCCTGAGGTGTACATTTCATTGTGTTGCTGCTGTGTGGGAAGAATGGTGTGAATTTTTGTTGCTTTATCATGTTCTTAGGGGGAAGCATCTTGTTGAAGACTGGAAGTGGACCTGGTTTGTGAGTTATTAACCATGGGCCCTTTATTTTTAAAATGAGACATGATGTTTGCCCTGTTTACCTTGCAGAGTTTATGCAAGTGAGAAAATACGGGGTGAAACTATTTTTATCATTGAAAAGCTAGGATATACTTTTTATAGGGTTAAGGGATTAGCATTCTTTTTTGTACGTGTGAGGAGTTTTCATTTATTTATCTGTTTTAATTGAAGTTGAATTGATGTGCAATACTGTATGTTGTAGATGCACAATGGCAGTTGCACTTCAGTCGCTCAGTCGTATCCTATTCTTTGCAATCCCACAGATGGTAACGTGCCAGGCTTCCCTGTCTATCACCAACGCCTGGAGCTTGCTCAGACTCGTGTCCATCAAGTCAGCTATGCCATCCAAACATCTCATTCTATGTCGTCCCCTTCTCTTGCCTTCAATCTTTCCCAGCATGAGAGTCTTTTGCAATGAGTCAGTTCTTTGCATCAGGTGACCAACATATTGGAGCTTCACCTTCAACATCAATCCTTCCAATGAATATTCAGGACCAATTTCCCTTGTGATTGACTGGTTTGATCTTCTTGCAGTTCAAGGGACTCAAAAGAGTCCTCTCCAACACCACAGTTCAAAAGCATCAGTTCTTTGGGACTCAGTTTTCTTTATGTCCAACTCTCACATCCATACATGACTACTGGAAAAACCATAGCTTTGACTATATGGACCTTTGTTGTGTGTATACGACATAGCCATTCACAATTTCTTATTTATTTGTTTTAATTGGAGGATAATTATTTTACAATATTGTGATGATTTTTGCCATATATCAACATAAATCAGCCATAGGCTGAAAAGTAACATTCTTATGATCTCAGAAGCTAAGAGAAGTCCTTTAAAAAAAAAATCACCAGACTGCTTTAGTTACTTATCTAAAAACTTACTTTGAAGGAGATTGTTGTCACTTTCACTGACTTACATAGAAGGTGAAATTTTAACTATCTTTGGCAACAAATGATGGCAACCTATTAAGTATAAATAGAAAAAACAGAAAATTATTCATGATTGAACAATTGAGATATAAATGTAAATTTACCTTTGATACAGTGACAGACATTTGATTCTTTGGAAGCTTAAAATTGCAGGCTAGAGCTTTCCCTGTTTATTGCTATGTTAAGAAGAGTTCATAAGGCTTAAGGACTCCATTTTAAGTTAATTAACACTGCATAAAATTATGCTAAGGTATCTTAAAATGCATATAGCATAATTGGACAATTAAATTGACTTTTGTATTATATCCAGAAAGTTGTTGTGCTGTGGATTTTTTCATAGCAACCTGTGATTCAGTCTAGCCAACACAAGCTGGTACTCTTGTTGTCTTAGGGTGGGTGCTGAAAACTATCAAACTGCCAGATCTAAATGAGGTATTTACCAGGGTCTTTTAAAAAGAGCCGAAGGTTATCTGTCAGATAGTGTGTGTTCCATATTTACTGTAGTGATTTCTCTTATGGGAACAAACATATACCCATTTTAAAGAGAACATCTATGAAGATTAGAGTTAGTTGTGTGTTATAGTTTTCTTACTGTGCTCTAGTTTTAGATATGTAAGGCATGCACCTCACATTTTTATGTATAGAATTTTAAAAATTCTTTCATTTATTCACTTTAAGGTATAATCACATCTGTACTGGCGAGTTTCTTTTTTATTTTCAATATTTTCAATGTTTTTTCCCTTGATTTTACTTGTCAGACTTCCTAATATTGTTAACATTTTCAAAGACTCAGCCTCTGGCCTTTTGATCCTTCTGAGAACATGGTTTCTCAGACTTGCATGGGGCCCATGATTGGTACCAGGTTCCGGGTGCGGGAAGCCTGAGGATTCGTATTTCCACTAAATTCCAGGTGATACTGGGCAACGTCTTTGGCACAGACTTTGAGCACCATTGTGAAGTGAAGTGAAAGTCCCCCAGTCGTGTTTGACTCTTTGCAACCCCATGGACTGTAGTCCATGGAATTCTCCAGGCCAGAAACTGGAGTGGGTAGCCTTTTCCGTTCTCCACGGGATCTTCCCAACCCAGGGATCGAACCCAGGTCTCCCACATTGAGGACCACTGTAGTATATTTCTTTTCTATCCTTATCTCTTTTTTAAAAAATGTTCTCTTTGGGTTTAACTTTTTAAAAACTTTTTTTTTAATTAGAAAATTCCTAAAGTGTAGGAGAAGGAATATTATTGTTAACACTTTTGTTTTACCTTTCACTGAGTTTCGACAATTTTCGGTGCTTACCAGTCTTGCTTCATCTCTCCTCTCCACTCATTTTATGTTATCTGCCCCTCCTTCCTGCTCTCTTCCCCTCTCCCTGCATCTCTGTGTGTCTCTGTCTTACTCTGTGTCTTTCTGTCTTTCAATGCTGGAACATTTAAGAGCACATTTTAGGTGTCATATTTCATCCATAATTTTTTTTTAATTGTAAGGAACTTTAAAATAGAACCACGATATGGTCATTATATCACCCAAATGAACTCAAGTGCTTAATATTATAAAATATCTAATCCGTGTTCAGTTTTCCTTATTTTTTTTAAATGTGGACCTTGTGTCTGGTTTCCTTATGAAATTCATTCATATAATTTTCTAGTTGGTTTTGTGGGATTTTCTAGACAGACGGTTTTGTCCGTAGACAGTAGATAACAGTTGGTTTGTCTGTTCCCATATAAAACACATCCTGTTTTTCTGGTTATACATCGGTGAGGACCTCCAGAACTGTGCTGATGCGTGTTGGTGACGAGTGGTCTTCATGAGAATGGTATGATGTGTCATTATTATGACATGATGTATGGTGTGATGTGATACTTGTGTGCTTCTGCTAGGTGCTGGGGGGCTACATCAGTGTTAGGGGGTCACATTTAAAGTAGTTCTCAGCTTGAAGTTACTCAGACCACAGAAAAAATGAGAACTCTGTTCTCAGTCCCGTGTGAAGGTCGACTTGTGTTGACAGATTGACAGGCAAGAGGTTTTTTTTACCTCCTACCTTGTGCCAGAATCAGGATGGACAAGTTTCAGGTTTCTTTGTGGTTCCCTTCCTTCCAGGAGGCTCGTTGAACGCTGGCCGGCCCTGGCCCTGCTGCTGTCCCCTTTGGCTTATCCGCTTTATGCTCTGGTTTTCTCTGGTTAGTCTGTGTTGCCAGGGCCTGGGTCTTACGTGGAAGTCAAAGCACAGTCTGTGGCCAGCCGAGCTCAGCCTCAGAGCGCTTCGGATTCCTGTTGTTTTGCTGTTGGTCCCTCCTGGAGCCTTTGTTTTCTGAGTGGTCAGTGGTGCATTTAAAAGGTAACTTTTTTTCCTTTACCATTTTTCACTTTTATCAGGAGAATTGTCCATAGTACTTAGTCCCCCATGCTTCCAGAAAGGGAGATGCATGTACATTTTTGTCATCAGAAAAAACAAGATCTGTTTCCAGTGGGAGAGTTGGAGGGATCGTAGAAGTTAAGCCTTTCCGTTTGTTGTGAAGGTATGGCTGAGGGTGTTGAGCATTTCACTTGGTATCTCTTTAATAGTGTTCTTCACGTGTTCTAAGAATTTTTTTTTTTTTATGAAAGTGACTGTCTACTTGGAGGAAATATTCTCCTTTTCATTAATAATTGAACAGTTGTCTTCACTGCCTTGACTAGAAACATGTCAAGAATCAGTTTTTCCCCAGTCCCATTAACTTTGCCATTGATGTGTATTTTAACTTATTTGAGTCTTTTTTTAAGCCTGTATTTCCCACCAGGACTTCCCTGGTGGCTCAGACAGTCAAGGATCTGCCTACAATGCAGGAGACCGTGGTTCTATCCCTGGGTCGCGAAGATCCCCTAGAGGAAGGAAATGGCAACCCACTCCAGTATCCTTGCCTAGAGAATTCCGTGGACAGAGGAGCCTGGCAGGCTACAGTTTGTGGGGCTGCAAAGAGTTGGATATGACTGAGTGCCTAACACACTTTCTCACTCTCTATGTATGTTTTAATTTAAAAAAGAATTATCTTTTAAACTTTGTTAGGCTATTTCAGATACTTTCTATAAGGCAATAGAGGATAAATGCAGCTTTTATTCCCTGTGACATTATTTTCCGTCTTTTCCCCTTCCCACTTACTTTCCCATCGCCATCCTCTTTACTTTTGTACCAGAATGACGTCAGAGCTTTCATCTTTGCCGTAGTCCTGATGACCATCACATTTGGGCCTTTCGAGCACTGACTATCAAGCTGAGCAATGTTCAGTGGGGTCCCCAGGCCCTCAGGATGCTGAATCTGGTTAATAATGCCATAAACACACTCCTAAAAGTTGACTTTCAGAACAGAGCAATTCCTTCATTAAAGTAATCAGGGCAATATGGCATACTTTGAGATGGGAATGCTATCAGTACAGTTATTTATAATTAGGAAAAACCATGAAGCTTACTTGAACTAAAATACTGACATCAACTGAGTTGTTGTTTAGTCGCGTTTGAACTGTATGTCGCTTCTGTACTTTCCGTCTCAGCTGTCTCTAGAGACAACTCAGCATACTGCCCTGTGGTATAGGTGTCTAATTCTTGCTTCTCTGGTTATTAGAATTGCCGAGGTACCCCCTGCTGACTTTGTGCTTGAAACAAGAATGTGGGAAGGGGCCTAAATTTCTTGGCTTTCTCAAAAACTATATGAATTGCTTAATGAAGATATTTGCCTTCTGTTCTTTCTCTCTCTCTCTGTGTCTTTCTTAAAGAAAGACAGTTTTCATAGGGTTCTTGGTCTCATTTTGCAAATGGGCAAACAGAGACTTGGAGAGGATAAATAATTTGCTATGGACATTTAACTTGTAAGGGATGGTTGAACTCTTAACCCAGGAGAACTTAACTCCAAGGCACGTAAGCATTCTCGCTGCAGTGTTATTTTGTACTCCTGTTACATTAAAATCAAATACCATCAAGTTGAGTTTATGTATTGTGTGTTACGTGAACCAACATCAGAAATTCATGAAATTTGCAGGTGATTTTAATCTAGTTTTGCCCAGGATTGCAAACATAAATATTGAGAAGGGCATGAAATATTCTGCCTCTTACCACAGATGACATTTAATGGTTTCATTGTTATTAATGTGGCATTTTCATTTCTTTACCCTTTTATCTTGGATGAAGTGCGTTCACAGTGTTTTCATTTGATCCTCACCCTTTGGTATGACAGATTGCAGAGCAGGTGCGTGACTCTTCCGACCCTTCCATGGCTGGCGTGGCCTTCAGGGAATGCAGCTGAAGAGAAATACGGTGCTTCCCAACACATTTGTTGCAGTTATTAAACTGTACCTGTGTGTCACATTTCAGGGATGCTTTTTTAATCCCATGTAATTTTTCATGTACTGTTATTCTTTTTGTGTCCTTTTTGCCACCATGAAGGATTCAGAGCTACTTCCATAACCAAGCTCCAGAAGCATGTAGTGTTTCATGATTGCTTGCTATAGGGGATATTTTGGCTAAAAAACTGTTTCTTTAATTCATAGCCATTTATAATGAAATAATGGGAGGGAAAAAAAAAGCTTATCCTCAGCTAAGGCAACCACTTTTATTAGCTCGATACCTTCTTATAGATACTACTACTTTTTTTTTTTTTAAACAATTATTGACACATGTCAGATTCCTTGGCTGACATTATCTAGTGACCCATAGCTGTAGTTCCTTGATTAAAAAATAAACAGCTTTTCAAAAGAGATGATGTATCAGTTAGGTCTCATGTTAGATTTTCATAAAGCCCATACATGTAGAACTTGTAAAGAAATTTCCAAACTAGTTGTAAAATTGCTGATTTTTCTGACTACTACATAAATATTCGAGAAGTGCCTTGGAGGAGAATTGGCATTTTCTTGTATTTTATCTTTTAAATTTTTGCAGGCAATGGCCATTTCTTTTCTGATAGCTATAGAACATATCATACAGTGTCATCTCTTATTTATTTTTGTATACAGTTTTGAAAATACAAATTTGAAAGGTAAGAATAAGAGGTAAAAATGTAACCAAATTCTCTAGCTTCTCTGAATTCCCATTAAGAGGTGGTAGTTATTGTAACAGTCGGACAGACTGAGTGACTTCACTTTCACTTTTCTCTTTCATGCATTGGAGAAGGAAATGGCAACCCACTCCAGTATTCTTGCCTGGAGAATCTCAGGGATGGGGGAGCCTGGTGGGCTGCCATCTATGGGGTCACACAGAGTCGGACACGACTGAAGTGACTTAGCAGCAGCAGCAGCAGTTATTGTTCCAGTTGCTGTATAAGTGGCTGATATACAAATGCAGGAGTCACTACCCATCTTCATAACTCCAGAAATAAGCACTTCTGTTAAAGTGAAATTTACCCCATGCCTATTGCTTTTAGGAATATATTCTGAGGTGCTGGTATTTTCAAGAAAGTAAAAAGAAAGTGAGGTCACTCAGTCGTGTCCAACTTTTTGTGACCCCATGGACACAGGTTTCTCTGTCCATGGGATTTTCCAGGCAAGAACATTGGAGTGGTTTGCCATTTCCTTCTCCAGATATCTTCCTGAACCAAGAATTGAACCCAGTCTTCTACATTGTAGGCAGACGCTTTACCATCTAAGCCACAGGGAAGCCTGGCGTTTTCATAAATTGTACCAAATGAACAAACTCAGGATGCTACACAGTTTGATTATAGGTTCTTCTTAATTTTTTGTCAGTTGATCTTGTTCATATCTTGGGTTTGAATGAGTTGCCTCTTGAGAGAATATGTGAGTCCATTAAAATTGGGTTTTGCGGTTAAATTCCGTTACTATCTGTTATTTATTACTCTTTATTTCATCTCTTGCAGGTATCACAACCTAGTCACTTTAAAAAGAAAAGTATTTAGTTGCTTATTATATATTTTCTTGACAGATACAGACTCCAAAAGAGATCTTTTATGTTTCTCTCACTGCTGTATCTCCATTGCTTGGTATAGTGTCTGGCTCACCTTGGTCCTCAATAAGTATTTAGTCAGGGAGTGAATGGGTATTATATAGCTACTGGCTTTTATATGAGAAGTTACACTAATGAATGAGTATGACTATAAGTAGGACATTGTGCTGTCCCTGCCCCCAGGATGTTTATATTGGAATTGAAATAAGGACACAATTGTGACACATGATAGTAACAGCAGTATGAAGTCAGTTAACTGTATTTGAATTGGATAAGATGATGGGACTTTACAGAGGAAATAGAGGCAGTTTTGCTGGGTACATTGTTCCTCTTTATATATGAACATATAGACTTTAAAAATGTACCCTTCTTAACACTTCTTCTAGAGCCTGTCATTCTCAAAGAGACTTATTTTGGGATGGAAATGTAAAGAAAAAGGAGCAGTAAAATTAGACCTGTGTTTTGAATGCCTGCCGTGTGCAAGGCATAGTTTGAGGAGCCTTATAGTTATTAGTGGAGCTTAATCTTCACAACATTCAGAAAAGACAGGATGGTTATTATCCTTGTTTCACAAATAAAGGAAGGTACGGGAGGTGCCAGCCCTGTTCCATGGCTCGGGGGTGGAATCCGGTAGATTTCCACAGGCTTGACTTCTTCCTGAAATGAAGCACGGGTGGAAAGGACTGATCTTTTTCCAGACCCACCTCAGCCCTCATAATGACACACCCTGGGAAGAGTATTGGAGGCAGAACAGGGTTGAAAAGCTCAGCTGGACTCTTCTGGGGTGATGAAAAGACATCTGCTGAAATGTCCTTGGCAGTCTGGCTTGGCTTTGGGGCTTCTGAGGGTTTTTTCTTGGTTAGAGGACCTGCCAGCTTGTCAGTCCTCCAGTGCCACCTCCAGAATGCTTGTGTGCTCTAGTTCTTTAGAGCTTGTGTGAACAGTTTGCTCAGTAGTAGACCCTCCCGGGAACAGGCTGTCTCCTTATCCTGGACTGTTCAGTGCACTTTTCTGATACGAGACTTACAGGTCACCAGCAACGGCAGCCCATTGATAGTTCACTGGTGTTGCCTGACAGATGTTTACATCTGTAAGTTATGAACTGAGCTAATGAAAAGAATTCAGGAAATGAAACAAACAAGCAGTGGAAAAGTGGACACTTCTTGGGGTTCATTTCTTTTTGTGACCATGTCAATCTAAAAGCATCCCTTGAGTTGGGAAACAGGGAAGAAGCAGCTCATTCAAGATAAAGATAAAGGGGGAACCATGTGTGCGCAGACTCACGTGATGGCCCAGCTCATACAGAGAACTCACAGTAATTGGACATACCTAGGGTTTTAAACATGACAGGATGCTAAAGAGGTCACCAGTATACTGTTTTATTTTTAATTAAGTTTAATTGAAGTATAGTTGATTTAATGTTGTGCCAGATACTTCTTGATCATATTAAGTAATACTTATGCAAAAAGAAGATAAATGTTTTTCCAGACAGAGTTGAGATCTGTTTATTCTGAGAATCATGTGATTTTCTTCCCCTTGATTAATATAAATGCCTTTCTCCCCCCACTCCCTGACTGCGCCCCCCCCCCCCACCTGTCAATTTGAGTACTACATGGCACTCTTTTCCCTGATGATTTGGTGGTTACGTGAGGACCCTGTTTTGAGCTAAATATTACCAAACGGTTATAATGACTGTGGTCTTCCTATCTGAAGATGCCTTAATGAGAAATGAGTCAAGTGCCTGTTGGGTTTTCCTGTGAAAATTTAGACTGAAGGCCCATCTTGGTGTCTCATTAGGATTTTGATGATGTAAAGCCTCCTGTGTGGGCTTTAAAGGTCTTCCTTTTCTCTCTTGCACGCCTGCTAGCTTGGCGATGTGATGGTTGACATTGCAAGTAACATCATGTTGGCTGATGAACGCGTCCTGGGGCTGGCGCAGAGGGAGGCCAAAGCCTGCAGTAGAATCGTTCAGTGTCTGCAGCGCATCGCCACATACCGACTGGCAAACGGAGCTCATGTTTATTCAACAGTAAGTGTCACGTTATCCTAGATTTCTAAGGAAAAGGCTCATTGAAAGCAGCTCTAACCTCCAAATAGATAGGTCTCATCCCATTATGGGGTGAATATTTTGTTACTGCTAATTATTACAGAATTTCCTGTTCTCAGACATTTAAAAAGACAGTTTTGCTTCTGAGTAGTTTGTTTTCTTGGTAACTGGGCTTAATTTGTAATTTGAACAGTTAACCACCTTCTTATCCTCTGAAACTTTCCACAACACAAATAAGAACACCACAGCCTTGCCCACCCGTCACATGCCCATCACACATCCTAGCTGATACTGTCTTCTGGGCCCTGAAGGATGTTTTGAGATAGTGCCTGATTGCTTGCCCAGGTTTCAGTTTCAAAAGGGAACTAGGATTCCCCCAGCTCTTGTGGACCTATTGACATTTTTCAGTCAATTCCAATTTGGGAGGAGTGAGTTATTTATATGTAATAGCCACTCTCGGGCTTCCCTGGTGGCTCAGTGGTGAAGAATCCGTCTGCCAGTGCAGGAGATGCGGGTTCGATCCCTGGGTTGGGAAGATCCCCTGGAGAAGGAAGTGGCAATCCACTCTAGTATTTTTGCCTGGGAAATCCCATGGACAGAAGAGCCTGGTGGGCTACAGTCCAGGGGGTTATAAGAGACTTGGACACGATTTAGTGACTAACCAACACCATTGATCACTCTGTTAAATAATCTTAAATTTTGTTTGTGCAGAATTTCTTGATGTACTGCTTACTTTTTTGTTCGAAAATGTAGATATGATAAATGTGGGAACTATGATAAATAATGTTTTATTTTATTGTTTTAGCAATCATATTCTGCTCTGGCCCATGATTTTCATTTTCTAACTATTTTAGTGGGTTCATTGAATGTTTTCTACATCCTCCTATGATTTCATACAATTCAAAATTACTGTCTTTCCATTAACTGATGGAACCTTTTTGATGAGACCATGTTTTATTGATGCTTCTGTTCAGTTAAGTTTAGGATTGCTTTCTTGAATAATAAACAGATTTGAGGCCTAGACTGGCTCCTATCAGGACAACATAGTTTAGGGTAGGTGCTCTCTATGACCTTACTTGAAATGAGCTGGCCAGTTTGAGGGCCACACTTGGTGCTCCCAGATCATTTAAACCCATTTTCCGTCCTGTGCTTCAGCCTTGCTTATTACTCAGCACAAAGAGCTTCCTTCATTCTCCTGAGAACCCACAGGTATAATAGAGGGTGTGGGGGTATTTGTACACCATTTCAAAGTATAAAAAAGTTCCTGAGAAACAGTATATCTACTTAGGACATGGCTTCAAGGGCACTTCAGAATGGCACTTTTCTTTCAACTGAGGTTTTACATGTTTATCATAATTCTAATGTGTCTTTGATTAATAAAAAAATTTCAAATACAATTTGCTGGTAAGTATGATTGAATTAGCAAGATTTTTCACACTCTGTCATCTGTAGGGCAAAACTAAATGCAAAGATTTCTTACCCCTAAAAATTTGGGGAACTGCCAGATATTTTCTACTATATATATGGTACTTGAAAAAATTCTGCCTTCTTGTATTTAAAAATTTTAATCTTCCTGATAGATTTTGGACACCTTACATGAAAGTCCTATATTTAAAAAAAAATGTTTAAAGGAGAACTTTGTCCATATATGGCACTTAGAATGGTGCCCTGCTTCCATAGTAAATGTAGAATTAACCATCCTTAAAGGAGGGAGTTTACCACGCATCCTGTCATCTTGCTGGATGTAAAAGAAACCGGTCAGCCTGTCACTTCTTATGTTAGCTCTTTCGTGGTTCTGACAGGTGGGAGTGGTGCCAGAAGCTCCTGGACATGGGTGGATGGTTGTTTGTATCGGCAGACCATAGGTTTTGATAGACTCTCAAGTTCAGTCGCACTCTTGCATTGCTTAAAATTGTCAGGACAGGTGCCATCTTTTTCAGGTGACTTTTTTGGCCTAATTCGCCCTTTAAAATCTGTTCATTTATTTCTATTTGGGCTAGCACCTCCCTTCCTTTTCTGAAGAAAACTTTGCCATGAGTCTGTATAAAGATTTTATTGCTGAAACTTAATGCTAGTGTTGATGTTCCTGTGAAAGGAAGAAGTGTAAAGATGTTATGAAGCACTGAATAAGGCAACTTTTAAGTGTACTAAGTGCATTAAGGGGGTCCACTGATTTCTCTAGCTGTGTGTTTTTTTTTTTTTTTTAAAATCAGGATACTTCCATTTTCAACTTAAAGATTCTTGCGACTACTCTTCAAATTGTTAATTGACTTCTCATTTATATCTGATCTTCCATACTTCCTGACTTACTCTTTTCCTCTTCGTGGGTATCTTGCTATTTTAGGACATCCTTCTATAGCTGGCATCTTTTTTGATTCTGCCAGTTATCTATCTACACAATATCTTTGTTTAGTAAGAGCTCAAGCTTTGTCTTCTAGCTTATGTAGTATTTTGTGTTTGAAACTCTCTGAAAGTGCTTTTTTCCCCCATGTTATAAATCTTTTGTAACTCCTGTTTGATTGACTTTTGAAGTATTCACCCAATATTGCTCTGGAAGCTTATGTCATCAAGGCTACTGGCTTCACTGGGATGACATGTACCGTGTTCCAGAAAGTGGCAGCCACTGACCGGACAGGCCTTTCTGACTATGGGAGGCGAGATCCAGATGGAAACCTGGATAAACAGCTAAGCTTTAAGTGCAACGTTTCGAATACATTTTCAAGTCTGGCTCTGAAGGTACGTTATATTCTGTAGTCATTTAAGACTTTGTAGTTAGATTAGAATACTATACCGCCATATCCATAGGTTCTGTTTCTACAGATTCAACCCAACTGTAGATTGAAAATATCCAATTAAAAAAAATATCCCGAAAAGTTCCAAAAAGCAAAGCTTAAATTTACTACATGCTGGCAACTATTTGCATAGGATTTACATTATATTTACAGTTATTTGTATAACACCTGCAGTAGGTATTATAAGTAATCTAGACATCATTTAAAGTAAGTATACCAGAGGGTGTGCCTAGGTTATATACAGATATTATGCCATGTTAAATAAGAGACTTGAGCATCCACAGGTTTTGGTATCCGAGAGGATCCTGGAATCAGTCCTTTGAGGATATGGAGGGTGCTGCACTTAAATGCTCTGCTTTGCAAAAATAATCTTCTCAAAGGTTGTTTGGAGGGAGAAGTGTATTAGAATTGCTTTTGTTCTTGTTTTGAAAGAAATTCAGATGAAGAAGGAACACATCATGGCGTTCATGGGCCTAGCCATTTTTGCCCTCTGGACCCTTTCTGCATATGAATATATCACAATTAAATTTTATGACTGGATTGGTAAAAGCATGAATATATTAGTTAACATATTGAGACATTTTCTTTGACTTTAAAGTTCATTTTTATGCTGCTGATTTTAAAGACATGAAGACATTTTTGTAGACTTCCTAAAAGAATTCAGTGCCCATGGCTCTGTGCTTCTGGGCCTAATGGGAAAGTCCAGGCATTTAATCAAGCCAGCTGTATATCAAGATTTTTTGCAGAGAAGTGCACTCACAAGTGTGTTTGTAAATTGGGGCTCCCCTGATGGCTCAAATGATCAACCATCTGCCTGCAATGTGGGAGACCAGGGTTTGAGCCCTGGGTTAGGAAGATCCTCTGGAGAAGGAAATGTACTCCAGTACTCTTGCCTAGAAAATTCCATGGATGGAGGAGCCTGGTAGGCTACAGTCCATGGGGCTGCAAAGAGTCGGACATGACTGAGCAACTTCACTGCAGCAAGCAAAATTAAAAGCATTGTTATTGGTTTTTAAAATTGGGGGTTGAAGCAAATGGTGGAAGTACAGTTTGACACCCTAATGGAACTGTGTTTTTTCATTGAGTTTTGTGTGGCTATGTGTAATTGTGTTCTCGGTGGTTTTTAATTACACAGTACTTTTCTTTTTTTATAGTTCGTTTCTTAATTATATTGCAAACGATATTCCATCCATTCCAGTGTTAATGCCTGCATAGTAATCAAATAGGTCTCAGGTGTCCTGGTACACTGGAAGCGCAATGAATATTGAATGAATGAGTGAATGGATAAATGAAAAATTAATATATTTTGTCATACTTTGGTGGTTTAGTCTGGTGGTGGTTTGGTCGCTAAGTCATGTCCAACTTTTGCAATCCCATGGGCTGGAAACCTACCAGGCTCCTCTGTCCATGGGATTCTCCAGACAAGAATACTGGAGTGGGTTTGGAGTCACACTTTACACTTGTGACCTCCATAAGGAGAGTCTGTTTGCCTAATTTAGAAATAATCTTAATTTCTCCCACTGCCCGAGACAGCTATCTCAGCTATATCAGAATGTCTAATGATAATATATTTACTTGATGCCATATATTCAGAGGAAAATTAGCAAGATATATTTATTACTCTTGGCTCTGGGAGAGCGTTTTGCACCTAGCAGTGCAACTCCTTAATGTCTGCTCCTTTGCTTAGAATGTAGTATTGNGCCCGAGACAGCTATCTCAGCTATATCAGAATGTCTAATGATAATATATTTACTTGATGCCATATATTCAGAGGAAAATTAGCAAGATATATTTATTACTCTTGGCTCTGGGAGAGCGTTTTGCACCTAGCAGTGCAACTCCTTAATGTCTGCTCCTTTGCTTAGAATGTAGTATTGGTAAAAACATACTGCAAAAGGCATCGAAACAGCATCACACACAAGCCCACAAGAGAGGGGTGCGTGTCTTTGAGGAACACTTAAAATTGATGAGCCCTTCTATCTTAGATGATCACAGTTGGTAGGAAGGGATTAAAAATGATGAAACTCAACATTTCATCAATTTCACAACCTACCCCTCTGGGTAAGGAGAGTTTCTACCTGCTGAAGTAGAAAGCTTTAAATGAACACTCTTAAATTTGTCAATTTCATACTGTTCCATCATTTTAAGATCATCTTGTGGCCAGAAACCAAGGATGCATCATACTATTATTCATGCTTCATAGATGGACATGCTTATACTGAGTGAAAAAGGACCATATCCTTCGTGATACAAAAGTCAATTGAAAATTTTTGCATTGACAATGCAGAATGCCTTAGCATTTTAACAGAAAACTTTCACATTTTAGACTTTATATTATGGCAACTTTTACTCGCTTTGCTTGTGCTTTTTTTTTTTTTTTAACGCCATCAATGGACTAACTAGACATCTTGAACATGTCATAATTGATTGTATTGCCCTTGGATGGGAGAACACGCTAGCATATAGAGTTAAACCCGTAAAAAGGCAGTCCTTAGCCTTAGGAGCCTAACTGGAGTCGTTTTCTACATATTTTTTGAGTCCCTGTTGTCCTGTCTCTACTCTCTTGATTACCATCACAGCCCAGTTTGGACTTTCATTCTGTATTGCCCATACTGTTGTGAGCTTCTGTTTTGTCTCCAGGCTCTTCTTAAAAATCTATGCTTTTCTGAAGCAGGGCACCCAAAACTGGTGCTCTGTGACAACCTGGAGGGATTGGGTGGGGATGGAGGTGGGAGGGGGTTTCAGGATATGGGGGGGAGACGTGTATACC
>SJYX01012463.1:178221-197991 GCA_006410675.1 Oreotragus oreotragus | reverse complement strand
GAGCTGTGCTGTGCCCCTGTGCCTCCCCCCCCCACCCCGCCACCCCGGTCCCCTGAGTCCCTCCAGAGCTGACATTCTGGTCCTTCTTCTGGGAACACTCTCCAATCTGTCCACTCTTTAGCAACTGAAGGGCCTGCAGAGCCAAGGACCTATAGATAGGACCTTCCCCTCTGTTCACACTCTGATTGTGAATGTTGTGCCTGGATCTGTCCCACATGGAGATGACCTTGCAGATCCCACGATAAATTCTTTATGTCCTTTAGGAGGCTGGCTGTCAGTAACTTAATAATTTGGCATTTATCTGCCCTTGTCTAGTAAAAGAAAACTTCCTTTGTGTCTCTTCCAGCCGCTGACCAATTTGACTGAGGCCAGGCTCATGCTAATTCTTCTAGAAGCCCTGCTCCTCTACTCCCTCCCTTCCCCAGCTGCTTGGTTCTGTGATAACACCCAGCAGAAGGATGTAACCTTCGAGAATCCTAACTCATTCCATCTAGCCAATTCTTGCCTCTCCCATCCTTATCTTCATTTCTCTTCTTCACTTTGCCCATAGCGCTCTGCTCATCTGTCATTGCATGTTACACACAGGGGCCCAATGGGCTTATTCCTGCACTGGACTGAGGGTTGCTTGAGGTCAGAGCTGCTCTTTACATCATTGATGAACTCCAGTGCTGGCCCTTAGCCATTCAACCATTTGGAGATTGAATTACCTGTGATATGACTCTTTCAGCACCTGATCTAAATTTTTTCTTTACCAAATGCTTCCTTCCACTGTTAGTACCATAAGTCAGATTTGTTAGCATCACAAAATATTGCCTATTTTTTGTTAAATATTAAGAGCTTTTAGTAACTGTTGGTGTTTTGAATTCAGTCATTCATGTAGCCAGAAGGAATTGGTTCTTTAAAATTTTCTTGGTAGGAAGTTGGAAATCAGGTTTTCTCTGTGTATCCCACGTTTCTGTTGTCCCATCGAGGGCTTTAGCCCGAATGAAGTTTTCATTTCCAAGCCAGTCGTGTACATCTTCACGCTTCCTTCCTTCATGTGTGCCCCTTTTCACGCCCTCAGTCACTCCCCTGCTCAGGGAAATCCCTGTTACTCTCTTCTAAGAACCAGTTCAGATGGCAGTTTCCTTTTTTTTCTCAGACAGAATTCATTGTGGCCATTAGTTCATAGTGCTTTGTTCATTGTCTGGAATAAATAGAAGCTGATATGCTGGTGAGTTGAGTTATAGTAAGAGGCTAGAATTCCTTCATGTGTGCCCCTTTTCACGACCTCAGTCACTCCCCTGCTCAGGGAAATCCCTGTTACTCTCTTCTAAGAACCAGTTCAGATGGCAGTTTCCTTTTTTTTCTCAGACAGAATTCATTGTGGCCATTAGTTCATAGTGCTTTGTTCATTGTCTGGAATAAATAGAAGCTGATATGCTGGTGAGTTGAGTTATAGTAAGAGGCTAGAAGATATGGCTACTAAAATGTGTTCATGTTCTGCTCCCCCACTTAAAAGCTGCGCAAACTTGGGCAAGTACCTTAACTTCTCTGAATGTCAGTTCCTTTCTCTTACATAGGAATCATGAAGTGGTGTTAAACTCAAAAGGGTTATTGAGAGGGTTTAATGAGGCAAATATGGAGACATACACAACAGTGCCTGGTATAGGACAAGCACTTAATAAATGTTAAGCTTGTATTGTTTTATTTTTGTTATTATCTATTCCTTGCTAAATTTTGAATATTTGAGATCAGGGACCATGGCTTATTTCATTGTTTATCTCCAGATTCTGCACAGTGCCGTGAGTAGAGGAATGAAACATCTAATAAACATCATTGAATAAAAATTAACAGCCAAACTTAGTGAAGTCAGTTAAAAAAATTCTAAAGGCAAGCATAATCCTTGTTAATCTTCAGCAGTGAGATAATCAAAAGGTAGAATGCAGTTAATAGCTAATTATGCATAAGAAAATAATTAGGATGTATCTAAACACCTATCTCGGGGAAGGCAATGGCACTGCACCCCAGTACTCTTGCCTGGAAAATCCAATGGACAGAGTAGCCTGGTGGGCTGCAGTCCATGGGGTCGCTAACAGTCGGACAGACTGAGCGACTTCACTTTCACTTTTCTCTTTCATGCATTGGAGAAGGAAATGGCAACCCACTCCAGTATTCTTGCCTGGAGAATCCCAGGGATGGGGGAGCCTGGTGGGCTGCTGTCTATGGGGTCACACAGAGTCGGCCACGACTGAAGTGACTTAGCAGCAGCAGCAGCAGCAGCAAACACCTATCTGTTTAAAATCCAGTGAGTAGATAGTCAAGAAAGCATGAACAAATTACTGTTTCCGTCAGCTAGCTCTTTGACTCATTCTAATTTTATTGTTAAAATTCTAGAGACTTAAACAAAATTAGGATTTCAGAAAATTTTAATTTATCAATTACATAGTTTTCGGAGTCCAGATTATTTCACAAGGAATGATAAAATCTAGTGGAAATATTTGAGTTAACATCCCTTATGATACTTAACCATGTTCTTCTCGGTGTCATTCTAAATAAGCAAAAATGCATGCAAATAAATTCATGATAAGAGCTCAGTGATGACATTAATTTCATGTGTGTTTATAGTTTGTCAGTTTTGATTATTTAAAACTAATTCTGAACTGTGGAAGTCAGAACGTGAGGTTCTAGATGATTGTTGGTAAGTCAGTTACTTTAAGGCATTTTTCTTCCCCAGCCTTCAGATAACACCTGCCACCCTACAGCAGTATAGGCAGATCTTTGAAATATTGTGGGTTTGATTCCAGAAAAGTGCAGTAAAACAAATATTGTAAGAAAGCGAGTTACATGAGTTTGTGGTTTCCCAGTGCATATAAAAGTTATATTTATACTATGCTGTGGTCTGTTAAATGTGTGATTGATTATGCCTAAAAAATAGTGTTGCTCTTCCGCTGCTTAGTCCTGTCCATCTCTTTGCGACACCGTGGGCTACAGCATGTCAGGGTCCTCTGTCCTCCCCTATCTCCTGGGTTTGCTCATATTCTTGTCCCTTCAGTCAGTGATGCTACCTAACCATCTCATCTTCTTTCACCCCCTTCTTTTGTCTTCAGTCTTTCCCAGCATCAGGGACTTTTCCATTGAGTTGGCTCTTTGCATCAGGTGACCAAAGTATTGGAGCTTCAGCATCAGCCCTTCCAATGAATATTCAGGGTTGATTTTATTTAGGATTGACTGGTTTGAGCTCTTTGCAGTACAAGGGACTCTCAGGCGTCTTCTCCAAAACCATAGTTCAGAAGCAACAATTCTTTGGAGCCCAGCCTTCTCTATGGTCCAACTCTCACATCCATGCATGACTGTTGGGAAAACTATAGCTTTGACTATACAGACCTTTCTTGGTAAATGGTTTGAGCTCTTTGCAGTACAAGGGACTCTCAGGCGTCTTCTCCAAAACCATAGTTCAGAAGCAACAATTCTTTGGAGCCCAGCCTTCTCTGTGGTCCAACTCTCACATCCATGCATGACTGTTGGGAAAACTATAGCTTTGACTATACAGACCTTTCTTGGTAAAGTGATGTCTCTACTTTTTTTTTAATACGCTGTCTAGGTTTGTCATAGCTTTCCTTCCAAGGAGCAAGCATCTTTTAATTTCATGACGTAGCCACCATCCACAGTGATTTTTAAAACCAAAGAAAATAAAATTGGTCACTGCTTCCACTTTTTTCTCTTCTGTTTGCTATGAAGTGATGAGACCAGAAGCCATGTTCTTAGTTTTTTGCATGTTGAGTTTTAAGCCAACTTTTTCACTCTCTTCTTTCTCTCTCATTAAGAAACTCTTCAGTTCCTCTTCATTTTCTGCCATTAGAGTGGTAGCATCTGCATATCTGAAGTTGTTGATATTTCTCCCAGCAGTCTTGATTCCAGCTTGTGATTTATCCAGCCTGGCAGTTTTGCATGATTTGCTCTGCATAGAAGTTAAATAAGCAGGGTGACAATATACAGCCTTGACATTCTCCTTTCCCAAGTTTGAACCAGTTCATTGTTCCATGTAAGGTTCTCATTGTTACTTCTTGACCTGCATACAGGTTTCTTTGGAGACAGGTAAGGTGGTTTGATAGTCTAGTCACTTAAGAATTTTCCATAGTTTGTTGTGATTCACATAATCAAGGCTTTTATGTATTCAGTGAAGCAGAAGTAGATATTTTTCTGGAATTCCTTTGGTTTTTCTATGATCCAGCAGATGTTGGCAATTTGATCTCTGGTTCCTTTTCCTTTTTTAAATTCAGCTTGTATATCTGGAAGTTCTCAGTTCATATATTGCTGAAACCCAGCTTCAAGGATTTTGAGCACAACCTTAGTAGCGTGTGAAATGAGTGCAGTTGTATGGTAGTTTGAACAGTCTTTGTCATTGCCTTTCTTTGGGATTGGAATGAAAACTGACCTTTTCCAGTCCTGTGGCCACTGCTGAATTTTCCAAATTTGCTGGCATATTGAGTGCAGCACTTTAATAACATCATCTTTTAGGATTTGAAATAGCTCAGCTGGAATTCCGTCACCTCCACTAGCTTTATTTATAGTAATGTTTCCTAAGGCCCACTTGACTTTACACTCCAGGATGTCTGNAACTGACCTTTTCCGGTCCTGTGGCCACTGCTGAATTTTCCAAATTTGCTGGCATATTGAGTGCAGCACTTTAATAACATCATCTTTTAGGATTTGAAATAGCTCAGCTGGAATTCCGTCACCTCCACTAGCTTTATTTATAGTAATGTTTCCTAAGGCCCACTTGACTTTACACTCCAGGATGTCTGCCTATAGGTGAACAACGACGCCATCATGGCTATCCAGGTCATTAAGACCTTTTTTGGACAGTACTTCTGTGTATTCTTGCCACCGCTTCTTAATCTCTTCCACTTTTATTAAGTCCTTATTGTTTCCTTCCTTTATTGTGCCCATCCTTGCATGAAATGTCCCCTTGATATCTCCAGTTCTTTTGAAGAGACCTCTAGTCTTTCCCGTTCTGTTGTTTTCCTCTGTTTACTTGCATTGTTCATTTAAGAAGCCCTTTTTATCTGTCCCTTCTCTTCTCTGGAACTCTGCATTCAGTTGGATATATCTTTCCCCTTTTCCCTTGCCTTTCACTTCTCGTCTTTCCTAAGCTCTTTGTAAATCCTCCTCCCAGCCCCTTTTGCCTTCTTGAGTTTCTTTTCCTTTGAGATGGCTGTGTTCTCTGCTCTGGCTGTGTTCCTGTACAGTGTCTCTGTCCATAGTCCTTCAGGCACTCTGTCTTCCAGATCTAATCCCTGGACTCTATTAATCACCTCCACTGTATAAACACAAAGTACTTGATTTAGGTCATACCTGGAAGGCCTAGTGGTTTTTCCTACTTTCTTCAGTTTAAGCCTGAATTGTATAATAAGGAGCTGAGTTTCAAGTCTTCTTTTTGCTGACTTGATAGAACTTTTCCATTTTCGGCTGCAAAGAATATAATTGACCATTTGGTGATGTCCGACCAGGGTTTTCTCATGACAAAACTCTGTTAGTCTTTGCCCTGCTTCATTTTGCACTCCAAGGTCAAACTTGCTGCTTACCTCAGGTGTCTCTTGACTTCTCCTTTTGTATTCCAATCCCCTGTGCTAAAAAGGACATCTTAAAATTTATGTTACTTGTAGGTTTTCATGGAACCGGTCACCTTTAGCTTCTTCGGTCTTAGTGGTTGGGGCATAACTTGGATTACTGTGATGTTGCATGGTTTGCCTTGGAAACAAATGAAGATCATTTTGTTTTGAGATTGCTACTGCATTTCAGACTCGTGTAGACTATGGTGGCTGCTGCATTTCCTCTAAGGGATTCTTGTCCACAGTAGTAGGTAGGTCATCTGAATAAAGATTCACCCATTCTCGTCCATTTTAGTTCACTGATTCCTAAGATGTTGATATTCACTCCATCTTTCCATCTCCTGCTTGACCATGTCCAGTTAACTTGGGAAGCCTGGAATGGTACAATTCATGGGGTCTCAAGAGTTGGACACAACATAGTGACTGGACAACAACAATGAACCTAACATTCCAAGTTCCTGTGCAAAGTGGACCACGTTTTGTCAGGACTCTCACTATGACTCGTCCGTCTTGGGTGACCCTGCACGACGCGGCTCATAGCTTCATTGAGTAATGCAAGCCCCTTTGCCTTGACAAGGTCATGATCCATGAAGGGGGAAAAGACAATGTACATACTTTGAATTTTAAAAAATGCCTTTTTTTTTTTGCTAAAAATTGCTAACCATCTGACAATGTAGGATTGCCACAAACATTCCATTTGTTAAACTCAAAGCAAACAACTCCTCCCACCCCCAAAATGCAGTATCTGTGAAGTGCAATATAACAAGCTATGCCTGAAGTAATAATAAAAACACCACCCACAGTTCCATTGCCTTTCATGCTTGTCATGGTTATGATCCCATTTGATCCTCACAACTATCTGTTAGGAAGGTCATTAGGCATATGTAACAAATGAAACTCAGAGGGTAGACAGAAATTTTGCAGTGTCTAGCCACTACTTTTTGGTGACGCTGGGGCCCAAATTCTGGTTTCTTGTTGCAGATCCCATGTTACCCACCCACCCAGGGTTGGCATATAATCTTCAATAGATATTATAATAGACTCCAAAAACATGTCTTTCCGAAAGAGTTTTTTTTTTTTTTAATTGAAGGATAGTTGATTTATAATTTGTGGTAATTTCTGCTGTGCAGCAGTCATTCAGTTATATCAATACATATATATATTTATATTCATTTTCATATTCTTCTCCATTATGATTATCACAGGATATTAAATGTAATTCCTTGTGCTATACAGTAAGTCCTTATTTACCTAGTCTATATTATAAATGTTTGCATCTGCTAACACAAAAATCCCAGTCCATCCTTCCCCTAGTCCCTTTTGGCAGCCTTAAGTTGGTTCTCTTTGTGTGTGTGTCTGTTGCTGTTTTGTAGGTAAGTACATTTGTGTCATATTGTAGATATTATATGTAAGTGATATCTGTGATATTTGTCTTTCTGACTTAGTGTCATAATCTCTAGTTCCTTCCTTGTTGCTGCAAATAGCATTATTATTATTATTTTTTTTTTTGTGACTGAGCACTGTCTCATTTGTATGTATATACCACTTTGTCTTTATTTATTCATCTCAGTGGGCATTCAGGCTGTTTCCACATCTTGACTATTGGGAATAGTGTGCTATAAACATAGGCGTGCAGGTATCTTTTTGAATTTTGTTTTGTGAGATATATGCCCAGGAATAGGATTGCTGGATCATATGGCAACTCTATTTTTTAATTCTTTAAGGAACCTCCATACTGTTTTCCATAGTGACTTCATCAACTTACATTCCCACCAAAAGTGTAAGAGAGCTTCCCAAAGGTTTTGAAAAGAAAGTTTTTTGATTTAGTAGCTTTAATTCATATGTTTTATGTCAGTTTCCATTGCTGTAATCCATACATTTTAAAATGAATATATGGTTAAATGAAATTATTGCCTTTGTGTTTTTGTCTTCAGACTAAGTGGCAAATGTATAGTCACAATAAATGTATCAAATGTGTCCATTAGCTTTGGACATGCCACATAGCATGTGGAATCATAGTTCCTCACCCAGGGATCAAACCCTCACCCCCTGCATTGGAAGCACAGAGTTTTAACCACTGGACTGCTGGGGATGTCCTCCTTGGTGAATTTTTTCATTAAATTTACAACTTTTCTGTAATAAATGATTGGGACTTCTTTTAAAAAGATCAAATATGCAAGTGTTACATATTTACTATAAAAATATTTTTGATACAGGTGAAGTTGCTTTTCCATCTTCCCTAGGCTATGCCAAGGGATCTATAATTATTATTTGGCAATACTTTTTATTGGACTTTGAAGGATGTCTTATAAATTATAAGCATGTAACAGCCTTGAATTTGTAGCTCTCATCTCTCAGGGATTTGTCCTTACTCTGGAGTTTTTTTAATTTGTTGTTGTTGAGTTGGTTTTGCCAGTTTAAATTTGTGTAGAAAAAAAACTGGACTTGTAGAAACTGTAATTGTCATTTCCTTTTTCAGCTGTCTTTTAGAAAGTAAAGTATGACTTTATTTAAATTGATTTGATTTATCATAAGGAATACTTTCCCAGAGAGCTGTGCTTTGTTTTCAAGTTATTTTGTGTTCACAGTAGAATTACTTTATGGACTTTTAAGTACTTAAGTTTTAATAAATGTCCAGCATGTAACATTTTATCAGGACTTTGACCTTCTAATTAAATTGATCTATTGATGTTTTTCCATTTTGGCATGCATCTTTATATACTTAGGATAAATTTATATACTTAATAGAAATGTACTATGTTAGTGAATGAATTGGTAATAAATTTGTTTGCCTATCAAGTTGTATTTGGGAGAATAGTAGAAACCTTATTATATGTTTTCTTAGATGTAATATTTCTACTAAATATTTTCTTGTTATCTGCAATTTAAAAGTAATGTTCACCTATCAATATTTAAACTTCAAAAGTGCTTTCAGCAGATATTTATGGTTATCTGCTGTGTTACAACACTGTTTTAAGCACAGTAGTTAAGAACTACTTCTGAAGTCAATCATTTGCTTCAGTAGAACCTTAAAAATGCCACATAGACTTTCAGTAATTTCATAAACAATGGGCTACTTTTATTAATGCTAGTGCTAGGAACTATTATTAACACAGGCAGTCCCCAAATAAATGAGATGATCTGTATTCGAAAGTTCTCTCACCCTAGTTAAGAGGAGTAGACAGTCAGTTACACTGTGATACTTCAGGACTTTAGTTATGCTGTGCTGTGTGCAGAATGCTGCCTGAGTCCAGAATAGGGAGCAGTACCTGAAGTAGTGATGTAATTAATCACCCCCAAACCACAGACTTCCCTGGTGGCTCAGACAGTAAAGCGTCTGCTTACAATGCAGGAGACCCGGGTTTGATCCCTGGGTCGGGAAGATCCCCTGGAGAAGGAAATGGCAACCCACTCCAGTATTCTTGGCTGGAGAATCTCATGGCTAGAAGAGCCTGGTGGGCTGCAGTTCATGGGGTTGCAAAGAGTTGGACACGACTGAGCGACTTCATTCACTTTTAAAAGCCTTATTAATAAAACCTTGCAAAGTCCTTCTCTTGGCTGCCACCCTTTCTCATCCTGATCCATCCTTTGCAGAAGCAGCAGAATTAACTTACTGAAAAATCAGATCTGACCAGTTTGAGCTTACCAGATAAAAGAATCATGGGGCATTTCAGCCATAGATACTGGCATGTGCACAGTGGCATTTAAGAATCAGAGGCTGAGGCTTCCCTTGTGGCTCAGTGGTAAAGAGTCTGCCTGCCCATGCTGAAGACACAGGTTGGATCCCTGATCCAGGCAGATGTCACATGCCATGGAGCAACTAAATATTGCGCCTGTCCTCTAGAGCCCGGGAGCTGCTACTGCTGAGCCCGTGTGCCACAATTGCTGAAGCCTGAACGCTATAGAGCCTGTGCCCCAGAACAAAGAGAGGCTACTGCAGTGAGAAGCCTACGCTCTGCAACTAAAGAGTAGCCCCCACTCGCCGCAACTGGAGAAAAGCCTGGGTAGCAATGAAGAGCCGGCACAGCCAAAAATAAATAAGTGAAAAGGGAAAGAAAAAGAAGCAGGGGTGTCAAAAAGGGATAAACTTGAATCATGTGTATTATCATACGTGAAATAGATCACCAGTCCAGGTTCGATTCATGAGACAGGGCACTCAGGGCTGGTGCACTGGGATGACCCAGAGGGATGGGATGGGGAGGGAGGTACACATGTACACCCATGGCTGATTGATGTGAATGTATGGCAGAACCACTACAGTATTGTAAAGTAATTAGCCTCCAATTAAAATAAATAAATTAAAAAATATATATATATATATTTTTTGTCAATGTGACCCCCCCCCCCAAAAAAAAAGTGATAAACTCACTGTGGCTCAGTCATAGGCTGTGGTGTAGGGAGTGTTAGAAGATGAATTTGAGGCAAGGATTTTAGCCAAATTATATGGCATACTTAAGAATTTTTGGCTGTATTTTCTAAACATTTGGGAGCCAAGGTGTTACTTGAACTGAAATAACAACAGATTTGTTGAAGAGGAAATTCTGTTGGCATCATGAGCATTGGGTTGGAGAGAGAGGTTGGTGCCAAGAGAAAGGCTCTGTGATGAGTCCTTAAAATAGGGAAGTTTTTAGATTATTATTTGCCTCCTTGGTGTACAGACTTATTTTTCATTAAATGCTGAATAATTTATAATTTAAAAATCCCTAATAAAGAAATCTGAAGAACATTTAGTGCCCAGCCAGCATTTTCACTTGTTCCTCTTTGTGACTGTGTTTTTGTAAACCTAATGTGTTTCTGAGTCTAAAGTTCTGTTATGTTTTTGTGTAATTTCTTCTGTTCTTTGAAAGTCGGAATCTATCATAAATCACCTTAAAGTTTCATAAGCCCAAATTAATTATACTCACATTTGTGATATGCTCCCTTTGTGCTCATTCACCATATTTTGTCATTGTAAAATTCATAGGCAGAGTGATCGCTGAGATCTTGTTCTGTTTAATGCAGTTTACTTCAGCAGTATACAGTATCAGGGGAAAATTCACTTTGAAATAATCCCTTGTTTACTACTTTAATGCTTTGAAATAGAGTTTGCATTTCTCTTTATTTTCTGCTTTTGTTCTATGCTGTTATATGATCTTTAGGCATTTCACTTAATGAATAAATTGTTTTAACTACTAAATCTCACTCACATATTTAAAACCTGTACTCAGCATGTAACTAGTCAGTATTCATAACTGTCTAAAATGTTTCTGGTTTTAACCTACTAAGATGTCAACTCTTCTTTCTTTCTGTTTTTTCTTTTTTAAATATATTTTCAGAACACTATTGTGGAGGCTTCTATTCAGCTTCCTCCTTCCCTTTTCTCACCAAAGCAAAAAAGAGAAGTCAGACCAAGTGATGACTCTCTCTATAAGCTGCAGCTCATCGCATTCCGCAATGGAAAGCTTTTTCCGGCCACCGGGAATTCAACAAATTTGGCTGATGATGGAAAGCGGCGTACAGTGGTTACCCCTGTGATTCTCACCAAAATAGGTGTGTCTGTGGCATATGTCCTCCTGTAGTCACTGGACAGCATGACTCGATCATTCCCTGTTCCTAAAATGCTTATTTTTGTTCCTTCTCATTTTAATGAGTCACTAGAGAAAAAAAGATATTTGTAGATGCCCATTTGTGTATGTTGACATTTAATTGTTCATGAAATTTGTTTCAGAAATATTTTTATTTCCCATTTCCTCCAGATGGTGTGAACATTGATACCCACCACATCCCCGTTAATGTGACGCTGCGTCGAATTGCGCATGGAGCAGATGCTGTGGCTGCCCAGTGGGATTTCGATTTGCTGAATGGACAGGGAGGCTGGAAGTCTGACGGGTGCCATATACTCTATTCGGATGAAAATATCACTACCATTCAGTGCTACTCCCTTAGTAACTATGCAGTTTTAATGGTATGGCAGTTGTTAATGCGTAAACACTAAGCATTCGAATTTCTTCCCTATGCATACTTAAGCTCAAATGAAGATTTTTTTTTATTATTTTTAACGTAAATTGCTCCCTTAATTAAGGAAGAGGTGACATTTGGTGTCATTCTGATTTTAAAGGGAAATTGAGTTACTACTAAGTGAAATGTATGGGAATTTTCAGTAAACTTTAAGCCAATCAATTCAACTAGACCTTGACCTTAAAATTTGGAAACATGCTGTCCAACTCTTAATCAAGAGTCATTCATTTGCCCAAAGATACACAGTAAACAGGGCTTCCCTGATGGTTCAGCTGGTAAAGAATCTACCTGCAATGTGGGAGACCTGGGTTTGATCCCTGGGTCAAGAAGATCCCATGGAGAAAGGAATGGATACCCATTCCAGTATTCTTGCTTGGAGAATTCCGTGGACAGAGGAGCCTGGAGGGCTACAGTCCATGGGGTAGCAAAGAGTCAGGCATGACTGAGCGACTAACACTTTCACGTTCACACAATGAATAGTGAGAGATTTTCCTACTTTGCTCTTTAGTGCCTCATCCCACTACACATCATAATTTTTTAGATTCCTTTTGTATTTAGAGTAATGGTGATAATTTCAGGTTAGTTGCTGCAAGCAGCAGCACTGACACAAATGTCTTCAATTTTAATGCTAATCAAGTTAATGTTTTCTGTTATTTACTGTTTTTCTATTAATCTTTTGTGAAATAGCTAGTTATTAATGTATCTTTTATTAATGAATCATTTATGTGAATCTGATCTCTGAGTTTATGAAATTAGCTGTACTAGTTTTTATTGCATATTGTGGTTATTAGAAGATACTAACATCCTGAAGCATGTATACATGCATTTAGAGCAGAGTGGAAGAAATTACTGATGAACATGAAGGACATTTCTTAGCAATGGCTTGAGGCTAGCCTGGGAGTGAGGATGCCTGCGTTTTGATTTCTGCCACCAGCTCTGAATCTGTTATCTAGGTAATATTTTATCAAAGCACCAAATAATCTTGAAACATGATATATTTTACTCTAAGTGAATTTTCTTTTCTTAAAACTACAAAAGAGCATTTTCACTGGAAATGGTCTTGAAGCATGCTTTAATTGGAGTAGATTTTCTTCAGCTCTATATTTTGGTTTTCTCTTTGCTCCTCAAATTAGGCTACATAACCTAGTGTCCCGAACAGGTGGAGGGGTAAGTAGATTATCAGGCAGGGCAGAAAGATTAATGTGTGTGTTATTTAACCCAGCAGACAGTGGGTGGGGTCTACACTAGGAAGGAACTCAGCTGTTTTGATGTAAGTCATCTCTCCTTTTGGGTTTAGTGTTAATAGTATAGGATTCTCTCACAAATAGATGTTTGAGTTCTGTAAGTCTAAGTCTGGTTTCTGTAAGTTCACATTTTATTGTTTTGTAGTCAGCTTTCAAAGAATGCTTGAAGCAGTAATTAAAATATGAAGCATTTGCTCTTTCAGTTTAAAGATGTTTTCTCATTCAGGTTTTGATTATCAAGTAACATGGAACTGAGAAGTACTGAAGGAGAAATAAGAGATGTAGCATCATTTGAAATTTTTTTAGTAGTTAGCTAGAAAAAGTTGGGCAAGAGAAATGAAATGCAGACATACAACGAAAGGCATTTTATAAGCTTCAGTGTTCAAGACATGATACTGTACCATGTGAAACTTTTATTTAATACCAGTTAAAACATCTATTTTTGAACTTCCTAGCTGTTCTTCTCCACAGTTTAAATTAGTATAATCCTTTTCTTGAAGAAATAAGCTATTCTTTTATCTTTCATACTTTTAATCTTTTAAAAAATGTAATACACAATTCTTAAAGCTAAAATACAGCACTAAGATTTTTTTTCTATTTTCAAAGAATATCCTTTCTCTTTTCTTAAATATAACTGTGCCACCTAGAGGTAGCAAGGTGAAAAGGATCTGAAATTGTTGACAAAATTGTCAAAGTTAGTATATGGCATTTTTAGAGTTGCTGATGAAATGTGAAGGCAAAGTTAATGAAATCATACCTACTCTTAAATAAAGTCATGTCTGAGTTATAAAACATAGCTTTAGAAATTGGAAGTCAACATCTTTTTTTCTTTGCCTGACACTGTTTTGAATAATAGATAAAATCCTATTATTATTATTTTTTTTTGGAGAACTGCTTTAATGTAGGATTTTATTTAGCAAGTCTAAATTCCTTTATTGGCAGCTAGCTCATAAAACTTTTCCTGCTGTGGTTTAAAAAAAAATGTGTGTTTAGAAAATGAAATGAAAATAATATATTTGTTTTTAAATCTCAAATAGATATTCATAGTTCTAGACAGATAACATAGCTCAGTAGGCATCCTACAATAACCATTTATATTTTAAGTTCTCAGAGAAAAAAGTTAAGTAGAAATTGAGTTTGTTTGAATTTTGTGATCAGAAGTAACCAATTGACCAGAGGTGAGTAGGGAACAAATGAAACTGAATGAGGAGGGCCAGACTATTCATGGTAGTACTTACTACTTAATTGGTATTAGTACTGAAGATAAAATAACCACTATATCTTGATTCTCCTTTGTTACTATATTCACCTAGAAACACATGAAACCAGAGAGCACTCATTTGTTTTTACATCTCTAGTTTTTTTCCAAGGCAAACTGGTTTCATTTACTCTTCTTTTATTTACCAAGGACTTCCCCGTAGCTCAGTTGGTAAAGAATCTGCCTGCAGTGCAGGAGACCCAGGTTCGATTCCTGGGTTGGGAAAATCCCCTGGAGAAGGGAATGGCAACCCACTCCAGTATTCTTGCCTGGAGAATCCCATGGACGGAGGAGCCTGGCGGACTGCTGACCGTGGGGTTGCAAGAGTTGGGCATGACTTAGCAACTAAACCACCACCAAACCACCAATGTACAGTGAGAAATTAAACTCCTAACACTCTATTGTCTGTTCTCCAAAGAATCAGTTCAGTTCAGTCGCTCAGTTGTGTCCGACCCTTTGCGACCCCATAAACTGCAGCACACCAGGCCTCCCTGTCCATCACCATCTCCCGGACTTCACTCAGACTCATGCCCATCGAGTCCGTGATGCCATCCAGCCATCTCATCCTCTGTCGTCCCCTTTTCCTCCTGCCCCCAATCCCTCCCAGCATTAGTCTTTTCCATTGAGTCAACTCTTAGCATGAGTCAACTCTTAGCATGAGGTGGCCAAAGTACTGGAGTTTCAACCTCAGCATCATTCCCTCCAAAGAACACCCAGGGCTGATCTCCTTTAGAATGGACTGGTTGGATCTCCTTGCAGTCCAAGAGACTCTCAAGAGTCTTCTCCAACACCACAGCTGAAAAGCATCAATTCTTCAGTGCTCAGCTTTCTTCACAGTCCAACTCTTGCATCCATACATGACTACTGGAAAAACCGTAGCCTTGACTAGGCAGACCTTTGTTGGCAAAGTAATGTCTATGCTTTTGAGTGTACTCTCTAGGTTGGTCATAACTTTTCTTCCAAGGAGTAAACGTCTTTTAATTTCATGGGTACAGTCACCATCTGCAGTGATTTTGGAACCCAAAAAAATAAAGTCTGACACTGTTTCCACTGTTTCCCCATCTATTTCCCATGAAGTGATGGGACCAGATGCCATGATCTTTGTTCTCTGAATGTTGACCTTTAAGCCAACTTTTTCACTCTCCTCTTTCCCTTTCAAGAGGCTTTTTAGTTCCTCTTCACTTTCTGCCATAAGGGTGGTGTCATCTCCACAGAATAGATAACCCTAATAGTTTTTTTATATATACATTAGTGAAGGACTTTCACATACGTTACAATGAAATGAATACATGATCCTATTTTCTTACATTTTTATATGAAGGTAGCATGCTACAAACATTCTAAAACATGCCTGTTTCCATGAAGCAGTATATCTTATACAAGGATGATGATAACCATGGAACAATATATCTTAACACTGATGATGCTGCCTTGTGTTGGTGATATTCTTAGGATGATATGAGGGTAGTGATGACAGCAGTTAATTTTTATTAAGTACTTAATGCACCGAGTTCTCTTAAATCTTTACCTACATTAACCTATTTGGTCATCATAACCACATCATGAAATGTGGTGCTACTATTATTACCCTTAGTTTACAGATGGAGAAACCAAGGCATAGAGAAGTGAAGGACCAGGACCAGGTTGACAAAGGTAGTTAGTGTGCAGTTGGGAGTTCAAACTCCACAAATGTCTTCTTAATTGCACTACTGAATTTCCTTTCTGAAAACTTCCTTATCAGTGTTAGAGAGCTTTCTCATTCCTTTTTTTCTCTGAATATTACTTTATGACCTCACCATCATTTATTTGGGCGTTCCTCTGTATTGTTTGTTTCTAATAATTTCTGTGTATAGAATGATTTTACACATTAGAAAATCTGTATCATAAATTATCTGAAGTAGAACTGATAAAGGGAAACCAAAACTTTTCCTTTTTTCATTAAATTGAGCTATTGATCGATGTTCACACATCTTAACTAGCTTAGTGATATTTTTACCTGTAAGCCTACATGTTTAGCTGCTATCAAGGTAAAAGGCTTTTATTTGAGCACTCAGAAGCTCCGATATGTTTCTTTCTAGTAAATTTTCACTGTCATTTGAAGAAATAGCCTTCTAATATGTATCACTAAGTAAGTTTCATCTACTCTTTAATTCCATATAATTGGTTGTACAGCTTGCACTCTTTGTGTCTGACACAAAGATGATATTCATCTTTGTTTTTACATGTGGTAGCAGGTTATTGTTTTTTCTTTTTCCTTCATAGTAGGCCATTTTATGGGCTTCCCAGGTGATGCTACTGGTAAAAGAACCTGACCGCCATTGCAGGAGATGTAAGAGACATGGGTTCAGTCTCTGGGTCAGGAAGATCTCCTGGAGGAAGGCATAGCAACCCACTCCAGTATTATTGCCTGGAGAATCCCATGGACAGAGGAGCCTGGTGGGCTCTAGTCCATGGAGTCACAAAGAGTCGGACACGACTGAAGTGACTTAGCATACACACAGGCCATAGTATGAAGATATCAGAATTTGTGCATTGATGGATTTTTGAGTTGTTGTGAGGTTCTGGATATCAAGAAAAAGCTGTTGTAAATATTTGTGGATGGTGACTGCAGCCATGAAATTAAGACACTTGCTTTTCGGAAGGAAAGCTATGACAAGTCTGGACAGTGAATTAAAAAGCAGAGACATCTCTTTGCTGACAAAGGTCTGTCTAGTCAAAGCTATGGTTTTTCCAGTAGTCATGTGTGGATGTGACAGTTGGACCATAAAGAAGTCTGAGTCCTAAAAAATTGATAATACTTCTGAACTGTGGTGCTGGAGAGGTCTCTTGAGAGTCCCTTGGATAGCAAGAAGATCAAACCAGTGAATCCTAAAGGAAATCAACACTGAATATTCATTGGAAGGACTGAAGCTGAAGCTCTAATACTTTGGCCAGCTGATGTGAAGAGGCAACTCATTGGAAAAGACTCTGATGCTGGGAAAGATTGAGGGCAGAAGGAGAAGGAGGTGACAGAGGATGAGATGGTTGGATGGCGTCATTGACTCAATGATTATGAGTTTGAGAAAACTCTGGGAGAGAGTGAAGGACAGGGAAGCTTGGCATGCTGCAGTCCATGAGGTTGCAAAGAGTCAGACATGACCGAGTAACTGAACAACAACAAGAAAATAATTTAGGAACATGTTTTTTGATGGATGTGTGCATACAGGATTGGAATTGCTAAGTTGTAGGCATCTGTACGGGGAAGGCAATGGCACCCCACCCCATTACTCTTGCCTGGAAAATCCAATGGACGGAGTAGCCTGGTGGGCTGCAGTCCATGGGGTCGCTAACAGTCGGACAGACTGAGCGACTTCACTTTCACTTTTCTCTTTCATGCATTGGAGAAGGAAATGGCAACCCACTCCAGTGTTCTTGCCTGGAGAATCCCAGGGATGGGGGAGCTTGGTGGGCTGCCGTCTATGGGGTCACACAGAGTCGGACACGACTGAAGTGACTTAGCAGCAGCAGCAGCAGGCATCTGTACGCTGTGAAAAGTAATGCCATACAATTGATCAACCTGGTTTAATTGGTTTACATTCTCACCAGTAATGAGTGCTAATTGCTCTATATCCTTCCCAATGCTTGGTATTCTCAATCTTTAGTTTTGGTCTGGTGACTGTGCTGTGATAGATCATTGTGGTTTTAATTTTTTAAGTTTTTTCAGTTTTTAAATTTTTTTTTAATTTAAATAAGATAAAAATTAAAAAAAAATTGTTTTTCTTTGGTAACATAATATTGAGTACCTCTTCATTTTCATATTACAGTTTGGGTAGCTCTTTTGTGCAGTTATTGCTCAAATCTTACGTATTTTTAATTTGATTGTCTGTTGCTTTCTTACTGGCTTATAGGAATTCTTCATGAACTCTGAATAGGAGCTCTTTGTTAGATTTATGTGTTGCAGAAATCTTCTCCCAGTTCATGACTTGTTTTAATCAGTTCATTCTGCTACAACAGAATATCACAGACTAGGTCATTTACAAACAGAAGAAAAAAAATTTTTTTTCATAGTTTTTGTAGGAGACAGGAAGAATTAAAAGAAAACAGGCCCTGGCAAGGGCTGTAGAAGAAATTTATAATTATTGGTAAACTGGATGCTATAAGGTATGAGACTCTTGGAACATGTCAGAACAGTTTATAATCTTGAAAACAAGATATGATCCTGACGTCAGAAAACTGACCCCAGACAGTTCTTCAACTGACATCTCAGAGTCACGTTTTACGTATCTGTTGAAAAATCTATAGATAAAAATATTAGTCTTAGTTACTGATTTGTTATTGATTACTATTTCCTAATTACTCAATGCTTAATGATCATTTTGTTCTTTGGCCCTGAAGGCCACATGAGTTACAGTTTAACTCCCCGCTTATTCTTTCATTCACAGCTGAAAGTATAATCAAGCTGACTTAGATTCAGTTTCAGCACCTTCACCTTGGAGCAGTATTAGTCCCCTGATCCTCACTTTTCTCTGAATTCTTGTATCTTGTTTCTCATTCTCTCGCCATATTGCACTTTCAAAAACCCTGCTTGTCGAGCTGGTCTCGACAGTTTTGGAGGCTTAAGTCCATGATCAAGAAGCTAGCAGATACTTTGTCTAGTGAAGGCCTGCTTCCTGCTTCATAAATGCTGTCCTTTCTCTGTATCCTCTTGTGGTGGAAGGGGCAGGGGAACTCTCAGGTGTCTCTTTTATAAAAGCTCCATCTTCATGACCTAATCACCTCTCAGAAGCACCACCTCAAGATAATATCACATTAGAGGTTAGGTTTCAACATGTGAATTTTAGCTGGGTGACATAAACATTTAGTTTGTGGGCATGCCTTTTTCCTTTTTTTCTTAATGTTGTCTTTTTATAAGCAGAGTTTCTAATTTTTCTAAATTTTTTTAGTAGTTAGTGGTTTTTATGTCCTATTTAAGAAGTCTTTCCTTACCCCCAAATTATGAAGTTATTGTCCTTTATTTGCCTTCAGTTCATTTCAGTCGCTCAGACTTGTCCAGCTCTTTGCGACCCCATGAATCACAGCATGCCAGGCCTCCCTCTCCATCACCATCTCCTGGAGTTCACTCAAACTCATGTCCATCGAGTTGGTGATGCCATCCAGCCATCTCATCCTCTGTCATCCCCTTTTCCTCTTGCCCCCAATCCCTCCCAGCATCAGAGTCTTTTCCAGTGAGTCAACTCTTAGCATGAGGTGGCCAAAGTACTGGAGTTTCAGCTTTAGCATCATTCTTTCCAAGGAACACCCAGGGCTGATCTCCTTCAGAATGGACTGGTTGGATCTCCTTGCAGTTCAAGAGACTCTCAAGAGTTTTTCAACACCACAGTTCAAAATCATCAATTCTTTGATGCTCAGCTTTCTTCACAGTCCAACTCTCACATCCATACATGACCACTGGAAAAACCATACCCTTGACTAGACGGACCTTTGTTGGCAAAGTAATGTCTCTGCTTTTCAATATGCTATCTAGGTTGGTCATAACTTTTCTTCCAAGGAAGCGTCTTTTAATTTCATGGCTGCAGTCACCATCTGCAGTGATTTTGGAGCCCCCAAAAAAGTCTGACATTGTTTCCACTGTTTCCCCATCTATTTCCCATGAAGTGATGGGACCGGATGCCATGATCTTCGTTTTCTGAATGTTGAG
>SJYX01012463.1:148187-174995 GCA_006410675.1 Oreotragus oreotragus | reverse complement strand
AAAGAGATTGAAGTCTTTTGATATGTACCCTGAACAGGTAGATTTTTTTCAGTAGAGGTATAATTGACATACATTTTATTAGCTACAGGTATACAATGTAATGATTCAATATTTGTGTATAGTACAAAATGATCACCACAATAAGTCTAGTTAATATCCATCAGTATGCAGTTACAATTTTTTTCTCTTATGGTAAAAACTAGCTTTACTCTTTGAGCAGCTTTCAAACTTCTATATTATTAACTGTAGTCCCTTGCTGCACGTTGCATTGCCAAGGGTTCATTTATTCTATATTTGGCAGTCTGTACTTGTGGACTCCTTTCACCTATGTTTTTGTTACAGTATCACAAAGCCTCTATTTGTTGATGGATATAATTGAAAATAATTTTGATTTTTAAGAGAATAAAAGCAAGAATCATGAAATTAAAGAGATTGAAGTCTTTTGATATGTACCCTGAACAGGTAGATTTTTTTCAGTAGAGGTATAATTGACATACATTTTATTAGCTACAGGTATACAATGTAATGATTCAATATTTGTGTATAGTACAAAATGATCACCACAATAAGTCTAGTTAATATCCATCAGTATGCAGTTACAATTTTTTTCTCTTATGGTAAAAACTAGCTTTACTCTTTGAGCAGCTTTCAAACTTCTATATTATTAACTGTAGTCCCTTGCTGCACGTTGCATTGCCAAGGGTTCATTTATTCTATATTTGGCAGTCTGTACTTGTGGACTCCTTTCACCTATGTTTTTGTTACAGTATCACAAAGCCTCTATTTGTTGATGGATATAATTGAAAATAATTTTGACTTAAGATTTCTACTTTACCTCTTTTGTATTAGTCTTTAAATTCTCTTAACTTCTTTCCTATCCTGATCTTCTCAGTTGTCTTGTATGGCCTTAAATTCTCTTATATTTTGTCATCAAGATAAAAATCATATTTTTATTGACCTGATTTGTCTCCCTTACACCAGGAAGGGCGTCTGCAATCCCTGGCAAATATTTGATCCAAAGGCCTGTTCCAGTCAGCTCTCATTTGTTTTTCTGATGTTCTAAATGCTGGAAAGCTAGAAGTGGTTTCCAAGTTTTAAAGGTTATATTTTAAGTGCCTAATAAGTACCTGCATAATAGCCCCAATTTTGCCTTTGGCCTGCAAAGCCTGAGCTCTTAGCTCTCTGGCTCTTCACACCTTGCCAAGGGTACTCTTTCATTTGGAAAAGTCTATTTGTTGTGACAACAAAAATGCCCCTGTGCCACAGTCAGTAGTACTTGCTCCTTCCTCCAGGACTGCTTTGGAGTTTTAACAGTCTGGATCTTCTGTGTCAACATCCAGCTTCCTGCTCATGCTATGTCACATTCATTGGCTTTTGAAAAAACTAAATTCTTTTAACCATAAATATTGTATAAAATGTAAGTCAAAGAGGAGAGTGAAAAATGTTGGCTTAAAGCTCAACGTTCAGAGAACGAATATCATGGCATCTGGTCCCATCACTTCATGGGAAATAGATGGGGAAACAGTGGAAACAGTGTCACATGGGAATAGAAGCTTTTCATAGAAATGAGGGAGAATCTTTCCACTCCAGCTAGCGTCTAAATGGCTCTCATTGCCCCAGTCTTCTTTGAATTTCTCTTCTGACATTCTGGATTTTTAGCAGAATGCAAGGATTGATATGTTGAAACTGTGTATCATAGACCGTGGGCATCTTACAAGGACATGTTGTTCAGAATGGTGGCTGTAGGTTTCTGTCTTGTATTTTCCCTTTCAGGTCTTAGTTTATAGACTGTCAGCCCCCAAGAGATCATATGTTTCCCTGAATACCCGGTACTTGGCATAGTGCCTGGCCATGGTGGTCACCCAGCTGGCATTTATCAAATTCGTAGATGAAACACAGGCTTGTGACTCCTGACTGTGGGCTGGAGTGGAATTTGCCCTGTTGTACCTCCAGCTGCTCATTAACTCTGACTTTTGTCAGGCTTTGTGGCCTCTGTTAGTCATTTGTTGATGTGAGGGACTTGTGAAGGTGTTCGGATAGATCTTTCTGGATGCGTTATGATACACAGTTGACCACTGATTCTTCCCAGGAAAATGTGCTGCATCCTTCCCTCCTCCTCCTCTGTTGAGCCATCTTCAGTGTCCTTGTGTGTCTGTCACCCATTCCTTCCTGTCTTCATCATCTTGGTTTTTCTAGTTTCAAGGATTAATCTTAATAACTTCCTGACTAGAGGTGCATCCCACTGTGAACTCCTTCCCACATCCAGCTGTCATTTTGTAGCTTTCAGAATCGGTTTAGAAAGAGAGCTTGGTGACAGGACCTGGTGAATCTGTGGCTTTGTCTCCTGACACCCTGGTTGTCTGGCTTGGTGTCCGGGAGAGACATCTTCCAAGCCTGCCCCAGTCCTTTTTCAGGAATGAAGCCTTCAGGTGATTGATGTTTTCATTTTAGGAAGTCACTGTCTGCTTTGTTTTAGGGAGCAGAGCCTTGGCAGCCACAAACTGTTTCAGATCGGATCTTGCCAGCCCTTAACTTGTGCCTCAGTTTTTCAAGCTATAAAATGGGAGTAACAA
Organism: Oreotragus oreotragus; assembly: GCA_006410675.1. Lineage (NCBI taxonomy): Eukaryota > Metazoa > Chordata > Mammalia > Artiodactyla > Bovidae > Oreotragus > Oreotragus oreotragus. The sequence goes on along the minus strand of SJYX01012463.1, from coordinate 172,422 downwards.
TATACCTAGTTTATAGGGTTATTCTGTGTAGGGTGCGGGCACAGTGCCTGGTTTATGATAAATGCTCTGTGAGTGATCTGCTATTATTTATTTTTACTGATATTTGATCTCTAAGCTCTCAGTCACAGGGCTGGCCTTATGTTGATCAAACATTGTTGTGATCTCATTGTGTGTCTGAGGACCCTGTGATTCCTCAGCTCTTCAAGAGCAAGAATCATGGGTTAGCATTACATCCCTGTCCTTCACACAGTGTCTGAACCATTCATATTTGTTGAACTTGACTGTGGGAGGTTAGGCTTTATTAACGTGGAGATACTGCTGTCTTGTGCCTTATTAGCTGGTGAATGTGCAGAGTGACACATTGGGTGAAAGTGAAGTGTTAGTCGCTCAGTTGCTTCTGACTCTTTGCAACCCCATGGACTGTAGCCCACCAGGTGCTCTGTTCATGGGATTCTCCAGGCAAGAATACTGGAGTGGGTTGCCATGCCCTTCTCTAGGGGATCTTCCTGACCGAGGAATTGAACCTGGGTCTCCTGCATTCTTTACCATCTGAACCATCACGGAAGCCAAGGGCATTAAAAAGGCTGAAGTCTATGGTTGACCTTCTAAATCACTGTGTTTTCCCTCTCCTCTACCCTCAAAGGAGAGTCAGTGTTCACATTTATAAAGCAGATGGTCCATGGTAAGAAGAGTATATGTGTACATGTATGTGTCCATAGATACTATATGAGTAGTTAACACCGTGCAAGCTAGGAGGGCATAGTAACGTGTGAGGAAAATAACATGAAACATAGCCCTTGGATACAATGAAGGGATCCAAGGGCCGGAGTTCTCTTTGTCAGTATATTTTAGCCCCTGAGAAAATCCCAACAACTCTGTCCAGAGGAGCATTCCTAGAGTAATCTGTCGTTTCTCCCTTCAGGATCTGACGGGATCCGAATTCTATACCCAGGCAGCCCATCTCCTGCACCCTGTGCTCTACACGACTGCTGTCATTCTTCTCTTGTGCCTCTTAGCGGTCATCGTCAGTTACGTATACCATCACAGGTAAGAAATGAAACAGACTGCAGAGACCTGTGGACATTGTTTCACATTTAATTAGGATAAAGTTTTATCCTAATACCTGATTTAATACCATGCTGTCCTTCCAAAGTAAGGGCAGTAACTTGAGAGTACCTCCAGGCCTTCTTCCTGCAAGTCAAGACATAAATGATAAGGGCACGTGGTAATAAACTCATCTTCTATACCATCCAGTCATCCTGCTGGGTTTGTACCTGGCAAGGAACGTGGGAAGTGTGTGTTGGGGAGTGGGGCATGAGGGTGAGGTAAAGTGGAGCCTGGTTACCTGCAGAGGTGTCTTCCAGAACCAAACTGTGGTATTATTTCTATTTTCATAAATTTTTTCCTGTTGTGATAGTCTCTCTTACAGATGGCATTTAAGAAAGCTTGTGGCATTTAAGTGTGGGATATGGTTTTTGTTAATTAGAGGCAAAGGTACAGAAATTTTTATTTTATGGTAAGATATAATGAACTGAAGGGATTTGCTAAGCAGAAATACACTTTCAAGAGGTTTTGCTAGAATGTATTTTTCTCTTTAAGCTGGACATATATGACATTTCTTGACATTTAGTTAAGAAACAAGGAGATTTTGATATAAAAAAAGAAAGACTTGAGCGTTTCATTATGAAAGGCCACGAGGAAATGCATTGGTTGTTTAGACCGTGTTATCCTAGTAGGTCAGGAAAAATAGAGATTGGCACCTTGCAGAAATTTCTGGGAAGCAAACAAGTAATCCATCTGTCATAAGACATCATAACTAACAAAAGCGGACATATTTCTTATTATGGAGAATTTGTGTAGCCTTTAGTGGATGTAGTAGTTCCATTTGACTTGTCTTTTTTAGTGTATAAAGTTAAATGTTAAGAAATGTGTTGAGGGATTTCTCAAAACCTGTATGTGTGTGTGATAGTATGTTGTAATAAAATGTTTACACATTTATATTTGGCCTTGTATGAATTAGGTATGTTAACTTGGAGATGTCCAGCTTCAAGTATATTAACCCGAGTATTAATTTTTTCCCTTTTCTTTTAACAGTTTGATTAGAATCAGTCTCAAAGGCTGGCACATGCTTGTGAATTTGTGCTTTCATATTTTTCTGACCTGTGTGGTCTTTGTGGGAGGAATAACTCAAACTAGAAATGCCAGCGTCTGCCAAGCAGTAAGTCAAAGTGAAAACGTAAAATAAAAAAAAACACTGGTATTAGAAAGTAATTTCATATGTTTCATTAACTGTAACAGGAAAACTGTTTCTTTAAAGCTCTTTTCTTTAGCTAATTAACGTTAACCTGAATGTTACTTAAATAATTCAGCAGTATACTTCAAGATCTGGATTATAATTTCACAACTGGATATATGTCTTACGGAGCTTGTCTTTTTATCTTTGGGAATTTTGTGCTACTTGTTATGTCTTATTATAATGACAAGCATTGAATTTAAAAAATTTATAAAATTCTGATATACCTGAAAGAAGTAACAGTTTCTGACAGGATTTTTAAAATGATTTTATGGAAATGGGCGTTATAAAGATTTTAACTATAAGATATAAAAACAAAGTTCCTAGGTATGGTAAATATGAAGAATTTAAAAATCTTAAACTCTTATTAATTTCAAGTAAATGATTACATATATGAGGTGAGGTGAGGTGAGGTGAAGTCGCTCAGTCGTGTCCGACTCTTTGCGACCCCGTGGACTGTAACCTACTAGGCTTGTCTGTCCATGGGATTCTCCAGGCAAGAATACTGGAGTGCATTGCCATTTCCTTCTCCAGGGATCTTCCCAACCCAGGGCTCGAACCTGGGTCTTGTGCATCGGAGGCAGACGCTTTAACCTCTGAGCCACCGGGGAAGCCCGATTACATATATAGCATTAGTAAATAGTATTCTAATAGTATAAGTATAAGAAAACAAAACTTCTTAATAGATGAGTAGGAAATACATAAAATTGTATTTATTTGCATATTATTTTCTGTGTGCGTCATAGCAAACAGTATCACATAGAAATTCACAGTTCAGGCTACATGGATTTGGATGTCAGTTCTGCTTTTTCCAGTGTTTTTATGGGCAATTTGTTCAACTTTTTAAAATTGCAGATAATAAGATCTACCCTCTTAACCAATTTCTAAGTGATTAACTCTAAGGACATACAGCAGATCTTTAGAAGTTTTTCATCTTGTGTGGCTGAAACTAGACCTACGAAACGGCCACCTCCTGTATCCCTTCCCCTCACCTCCTGGCCCCACCATTCTACTTTCTGTCTCTGTGAGCTTGACTTCATAAATATCTTATATAAGTGGAACCATGCAGTACTTTTCCTTCCATGATTAACTTATTTCATTTAACATAACATCCTCAAGATTCATTCATGTTGTAGTATGTGACAGGATTTCTTGCTTTTTAAGACTGAATACATATGTCATTGCATGTATACACCACATTTTCTTTCTCCGTTCATCTATCAATAGACATTTAGATTGTTTCCAACTCTTGAATGTTGTAACACTGCAGTGAACGTAGGACTACAATTATCTTTGATCCTGATGTCAATATTTAACATTTCTGTGTCTCAATTTTCTCACCGGTATGTTAGGAATAATAATTGAGTTGTTGTCAAATGATGTGACTATTTACATTAGAAAAGCTAAAGTAATTTACAGATAAATTATTAGAAAAATAGGAAAACTTAGTTTCCTATGTATATAGTTTTTATTTATGTAGTTTAATATACAGAAGTGTGTTGCTAGTATGCAGAAATGTAACCAAGAGAAAACATAATTAATGAGAAGGTGACATTTATGTAGTATCAAAAAAAATCCAGTACTTAGAAATAATAAAAAATATTCAAGATTTGCAGGTACAATTTTAGTGTATATTAAAGAAGACCTAATAAATGGAGAAATACACCAGGCCCAAGGATAGGAAAAGTTAAAGTCAGAGAGGTAGCAGTTCCTCCTAAATAAATCTGTAGATAAGAGAATTTTTCATGAAACTCAACAAAATGGTCTTTAAATTTATATGAAAGTAAAGAAGGATCACTGATAGTTAGGATACTTCTGAAAAATAGTAGAGTAGGAGGTCTTGTGATCACCCAAAGTGTTGAGGCTGTTGGAATTAAAACTGTGCATCAGAGTAGGGATAGATAAATTGGCCAGCACAGTACAATAGCAGCCTTGGAAACAGACCCACACAGAGCTTTGGTATGAGACAGATGTTACGTGTCTCATCTGCTAGGTAAAGACAGACCATTGTCCAGTTAAGAGAGCTGGGGAAAATCTACATGGAAAAAAAGATTAAAGTGGATCCATACTTCATGCCATGTTAAAAAAGTCAGCTTTGGGTAGATTAAATATTACAAATCTACACGAAAGTGTTAAAATTTATATTAGAAAATATCATAATCCTTGGGATAAGGAGGGATTTCTTAAATATGACTAGAAAAGAAAGGATGTACTTTTGACTGAATTAAAAATAATATCTTTTTCTTTAAAAAATGAAGATTCCTAAGGAAAGTGAATAGACAAGTTCCACTTTAGAAGACACTATTCTCAGTACATATGGGCTTCCCTGGTGGCTCAGATGGTAAAGACTCTGCCTGCAGTGGACCTGGGTTTAATCCCTGGGTTGGGAAGATCCCCTGGAGAAGGGAAAGGCTACTCACTCCAGTATTCTGGCCTGGAGAATTCCTTGGACTGTATAGTCCATGGGGTCACAAAGAGTCAGACACAGCTGAGTGACTAAGCATATCACAGCACGAATTCTCAATACATAACCACTGACAGAGCATTAGAATTAAAAAATATATATATTAAAAACTAATCAGTGAGAATGGCACAAACAGCTCAGTTGGAGAGGTGGTGAGAGTGACAGGCATTTCATAACCGAATAGACACAGGGCCAGGGTACATGGCATTGGTGGTGACGGAGATGCAAATTCAGATCGCTACCATATTATGCCTTTTCTGTCAGCAAAAATTAAGGCTAGCAGTGCCAAGTATTGAAGAACATGTGGATCCACATATTTTATACATACTGGGTAGGATTGTAAGCGGATGACTCTGGGAGGCTTTACCTTATACAGGTAAACATTCACACAGTCCCACTACAGGGCTTAGAGTGAGAGCCTGTGAATATTCATAGCGGCACTCTACACAGTAGCAGAAGCCTGGAAGCAACCCAAGTGCCCATCACTGAGAGAGTGAGTGAATAAATGGTGATATTATGCAAGAGTCAAAATTAATGAATTACAACGAGGTGTAGCAGTGTGAGTCAGTCTCAGGAATGTAAGTGAAAAAAGTAAGTCCCATAAATTACATTCATCCTGATATTTTTCTTTATAAAGATAAACATAACTAAAATAGCATACTTTTAATGAAAATATGTAGGTGGAGTAAAATCATATAAGAAAGAAAGTAAAGGGATGATAAACATAGGATAAACGGTGATGATTACCTTGGGTGAAGGGGTTCTTTTGTGCTGATACAGGCTTTTGTCAAGATCTTGCCTTTTGTCTTTTTGATAGGTTCGTGGACACATTAATAACAACTATTTAAGAAACTAAATAAAAGCAGGCCACGCTTGTGTGCTTGGCTCAGTCATTAGAATGTGTCATTAACCTAAGGTTGATGATGAATCCAATATTTTCTTCATGTAAAACAGTTTCAAATATGTATGTGTGTGCATATGTAAGAATTGTTGAGAGAATTAAATGACTCCAGAGTACCAGGTATACAGTAAGTGCTCAGTAATGTAAGCTATTATTGCAACGGTTATTGGTATAATTATCTCTTAGCTGTGCAGAATATTCCCCTGTATTAGGGCCATTACTATACATCTGAAATCAAACGTGTTTGAAGCCTACAAGACGTTAGGTAATGGATCCCAAATCAACGTAATACGTGTGCAAAAGATAGTGCTTCTCTTTTCTCAGTGTTTTCTCCCTTCTTCACCTGTGTGACTCCCACATACTTTGTAGGTCTTAGTTTATCTTAGCTGTGCAGAATATTCCCCTGTATTAGGGCCATTACTATACATCTGAAATCAAACGTGTTTGAAGCCTACAAGACGTTAGGTAATGGATCCCAAATCAACGTAATACGTGTGCAAAAGATAGTGCTTCTCTTTTCTCAGTGTTTTCTCCCTTCTTCACCTGTGTGACTCCCACATACTTTGTAGGTCTTAGTTTACTGTTTTAGAGATGCAGTCTCTCCACCTCTTCCCTTTGTTATCCTCTGCTGCTGATTAGCATTCCATAGTGCCTGCAAAACTTTGTAATTGACTGGCATTCACTTCTTTGTTGTCCCTGGACTCTAAACTCTACAGGGACGGGGATTATACCAATTCGATTCACCAGTGTTCATCCAAGAATCAGCATAAGACCTGATGCATAGTAGGTGCTCAGCATATACTAGGTAAATGAGCAGAAAAGGCCTCTGTTTGCAAATAGTAGAACTCATTCAACCCTGGAGTTGTTTTGAACATAGACTATTAGAGTACTCGACACACAATGGTGGTAATAGTCTCAATTCTGTCTAAAAATGCTCATTGATTTCTGGAAGTAGACTCATAAATTTATTTCACTAAGGAAATGAACAGAAAGAGGCCATAGTAGAAATGACTGCCTTTCATCATCCTAAATGGTATTTTATACCATTTCTAGAATGAAAAGGATAGGAAAATGCACTGAGTTTTCAGGGCCTCAAGAATTAATGTCTATTAGGTAAAGAATTACCTGAAAAAGTGTGGGGCAGGCAGGCTTCTAGATGTTTTCATATGTTGTCTTCTTCTGTTTTTTTTTTTTTTTTCAATGTTCTTCCTCTGTGAAAGACATAGCATCATTCTTATTATTTATGACTCAGACATGCCTTGCTTCACTTTATCTTTCTAATACCCATTCAGTTAGTAGCCAGCTGTGTCTGCCAGAACGGCTTGTGTGACTCTTCTCTTAACCTCAGTTCCGTTCAGTTGCTCAGTCATGTCCGACTCTTCGCGACCCATGGACTGCAGCATTCCCAGCTTCCCTGTCCATCATCAACTCCCAGAGCTTGCTCAAACTCATGTTTGTCATGAACAGACTAGTGGTGGTGGTTTGTTCATTCACTTGTGTCTGGTTCTTTGTGACCCCATGGACTGTACCTGCCAGTCTCCTCTGTCCATGGTACTTCCCAGGCAAGAAATGCTGGAATGGGTTGCCGTTTCCTTCTCCAGGAGATCTTCTCAACCCAGAGAGCAAACCTGGGTCTCCTGCATTTCAGGCAGATTCTTTACCTACTTAGACACCTGGAAAGCCCCTTAACCTAGTAGGGGCTTCACGTTTCTATTGCAAAATACTGGGGTGGGCTCGTCTTCCATCTCTAAAACTGAACCCTGAAGCATACATTTTCTACATGCATTTCTTACATGCACGTGATCAGCGTTGTCTTTGGCATATCTCCCTTTTAGAGCTCATGTATTTTATGAATGGTGTGAACAGGTTCTAATGCAGTTTCTTCCCTGAAGTAATTGGCTGAGGTTATTAAAGGCCCCAGCAGTCAGGAACTTCGCACTCTGGTTCGTATGTCATCCTTTCTGGGTGGTGCCATGGGTGCATGCTATAGCCTTGAACTTTCTTTTGCAAAAGGAGCCAAAGGGAAACTGAGAAGCTGAGTGACAGAGTAGAAGAGGCTGTTGACTCAACAGGGTTTGGAGGAGATCTGGGTTCTGGGTCAGGATGTGCTGCCAGATAACTGTGTGATCGTTAGGTTTTGGTCCTTGGTTTCCTAGCTATGCAGTGAAAGGATTTGGCTGCAAATGTTTAGGACACCGTGTTTCTTGCTCTACCGCTCCATGATTTCATCTGTTAACTATTGTGCCAGCTGACCTTCTCAGGTGTCTTCTGGTCTCTGTTATCCAGAGGACTGCTGCAGGGGCACACAGGATACACAGGGAAAGATTCAGTCCATGGATGTTAAGAGCTTTCTACTTGCCCGCTACTGCAAGTATGTTATCTTAACTTTCACATTAACCCTAGGAGGTAATTCATACTCATATTTTATTAGTACAGAAATTGAGTCTTAGAGAATAGAAATAACTTGCCCCAAGTCTAGGACCTTTGGGTGGCAGAGCCCTGATTCAAATGAGTCTCTTTGAGTATTCCTTGCCAATTCCCACCCTTAACACTGCCTTCTTATTATTGAGGACAAGGATGATGTAATAGAAGAGTCGCAGGCTTTGGGTTTGAGTTGCTGCCCCACCACTGACCATGTGACCTCTGGAGGATGATTTAACTTCTTTCAGCCTCCATCTCCTTGTCTGTAGCACTAAACAAATTGTGACACTAAGAGGATAAAATAGAAGCACGTAAAAAATTGTCTAATACATTTTGACCCCACCCCAGTACTTTTGCCTGGAAAATCCAATGGACAGAGTAGCCTGGTGGGCTGCAGTCCATGGGGTCGCTAACAGTCGGACAGACTGAGCGACTTCACTTTCACTTTTCTCTTTTATGCATTGGAGAAGGAAATGGCAACCCACTCCAGTATTCTTGCCTGGAGAGTCCCAGGGATGGGGGAGCCTGGTGGGCTGCCGTCTATGGGTCGCACAGAGTCGGCCACGACTGAAGTGACTTAGCAGCAGCAGCAGCAGCAGGCATTCAGTAGTGGATGCTCTTAATTTCTATATATATTCATATCAGACTGTGAATATTAAAGATGATTTTTCTGCACACTTGCTGTGTATGCTGCACTGTTGTAGGTTTTGTTGGTGGTTAAAAACCCAGCTGTTAAAATATCTGGTCTCTGGTATGTGAATGTTTATGGTTAGGTAACATATAAAGTCCAACACTTCAAGATAATTTTTTGTATCCATTTTGCAGCTTTGAAAATTGATGTCTTGAGGTAAGGTGACTTTCTTAAGTTCTAATCTGTTGCATTGAATGAATCATTTACATGCCCTATAAATTATATTATTTCCAAACTATTTACAAATTTCCCAAATTTATTTGGCAGAAATTGTGTCAGTGAGGTTATATTTCAAGTATAGCCCAAGTGTCTGATGGAGAATAAAATAGGAAGCACATATGTGTGCTCAGTTGTGTCCAACTCTTTGTGACCCCATGGACTATAGCCTGACCAGGCTCCCCTGTCCATAGGATTTTTCAGACAAGAATGCTGGAGTGGATTGCCATTCCCTTCTCCAGGAGATCTTCCCAACCTAGGGATCAAACATGAGTCTCTTGCATCTCCTGCATTGGCAGGTGAATTCTTTGCTGCTGAGCCACCTGGGAATCTCAAAATAGGAAGCAACTCTTTTCAAAAGATAGGAACACATTGCTGCTAGACTAGATATCAGTGCCTCCTTTATTCTGTCTTATGGAACATTTGGTGATTTGCTTATGTGACTATTACCAGGTGCCTTTAGACCCCAAAAATTCCACTATTGGTAATAATTGTTTAACTGTAAGGCTTTAGGATTTTTTAAGTATGAACACTTCTCTGCAAATTTTGAAATGCCATGGGAAACACTTTAGAATCTAAAGATTGAGTTTTACCTCTTAGATCTAAAATAAGAAAATTCTCCATCTTGCACCTCCTGTGTTGAAAATATTTTTAACTTCTGTTTTGAAGCTTATTTACAGCCTTGTCTCATTCTTTTGACCTCTACATTGGAGAAAACTGTAGAAACAGTGGAGGATATCATTTTGAGTCAATATCATTGATTGGTTTTGAATGTTTTGGTTTTTATGCACCAAATCCAATTATACTATTTTTATTTACAACATTTGATGTGACTCCAGATAGCTCAGAGGGTTATTTTATGCTTTTTGTTCCACTTGCATCTGTAAGCTTTGCTTTTATAGTGCAGTGAGTAAAACTAATGGGAACCATGGAGCAAGTTTTCTGCTTAGGAAGAAGATACTGTGAGGACTTCCTTGGTGGTCCAGTGGTTAAGCATCCATGTTTCCTTTGCAGGGGACATAGGTTTGATCACTGATTGGGGAACTAAGATCCCCTGTGTTGCACAACACTACCAAAATATAAATAAATAAAAAATAAATTAAAAAAAAATTTTAAAGATGAAGATACTCTGACCATCTGGTTCGGCCAGGCTGGATCACCCTCCTAGCCCTTTGAGTCATTGAGAGGCCAGTGACTTCTCTGGACAAGTGACCACCCTAGTTTTTGTCCTGCAAAATAATCTGTGTACTTCCATGTCGCCAAGTCTAATGAGGTTCATGTCTCATTAACATGAGCCTTAGACAGCAGTCTAGATGCTTCTGTTACTTAAAACGTAGGATTGATGATGTCAGTGAATTTGATTTTCTTGAGATTGGAGAGTCATCCTTTTTGAATTAAAAAAGTTTTTTTTTTTTTGTTCTTGGAAATTTTCATTCATAGAATTTCACCTGTAATCATTGTATAAGAAGAAAGGATCAAAAGAAAGAATTAGATAAGAAATTGAATTATGTCCTTGCTGCTCCATGCATTTATTTCTCTTAAAATAGATTTTAAACCTCTTACCTCATATTTTATTTTTATCTAGAATTTTATCTTTAACTGCTGTTGCTTCAGACACAGTTCACAAGGGAAACATGCCCCCTATCATCCCTCTGGGAGGAACTCAGTGTCATCACTTACCTATATTGCAGTTCTCCATTGTCTTTCGAGTACTTATTATATCCCAGATATTGTGCCCTTTCAGTCCCTACAGAAACTCTTAGGGATGCTTATGGATAGTCTTTCTGCTATTCGAATGAGGAACATTAATTTCAAGAATGTTGATGTTATTTTCTTAAAACCATACTCCTAATAATAATAAAAATATTGCTGTATTTTTAATCATGTATAATGTGTCAGGCAGAGTGCTAAATGCTTTATATAGGGTGTCCTATTTAAAGCCTTATGGTATTATCCTCAGTTGACGGATGAGAACAGTGCTTGAGATATTCTGCGAGTTTGCTAAGGTGTCACAGGGGTAGATTCTGGTTTTAAAACCAGGCAAAATTGTTGATTCCAGAGCTCACTCATTTCAATAACCCCCGATCTATTGTGCTGCTAGAGCTCACTCATTTCAGTAACCCCCGATCTGTTGTGCTGCTCGCTTGCCATCCATTTGATGCATACGAGCTGTGAATTGGAACTGTTCCGGTCTCTGGCTCCAAAGTTTATTCTCTGTGCTGTGCCTTTTGCCCTCCAGTTACCCTTGGCGTCCTCCTGGTAGCTCAGTAGGCAAAGAAGCCGCCTACAATGCAGGAGATCGGGAAGATCTCCTGGAGAAGGGATAGGCTACCCACTCCAGTATTCTTGGGCTTCTCTTGTGGCTCAGCTGGTAAAGAATCAACCTGCAGTGTGGGAGACCTGGGTTCAATCCCTGGGTTGGGAATATCCTGGAGAAGGGAAAGACTACCCCACTCCAGTATTTTGGCTGGAGAATTTCATGGACTGTATAGTCCGTGGGGTCGCAAAGAGTCGGACACGACTGAGCGACTTTCACTTTCATTCTCACTTACCCTTGACATCCGCATTCCTCTTTAAAATAGACTTTAGGAACTCACCTCTGATTTATAACATAGCATCTATGGGAAACATGGCTTTGGTTTACTGTTGTCCAGGAATGAATTCCATGGTATGTTTAGTGTCATCTTAGGTATAAGTTGTAGTCCGTGGGCCTCCTATATTCAACTATAGATTCAGTCCTCTATTGTATGTCTGTTAGAGTGCTTTCTTTGTTCATTAGCCGGCAAAGGAATGGATCGTTAGAACATACCTTCGTACAGTTTTTGAGTCAGATATTCAAAATAACTTACCAGTCTTTTTGAGGAAGCTTACTGGCATTTATTATATTTTGATTGTAAAGGGGAATTTTTTTTTTTCATTTTAGTTCATGTATTCTTCTTTCTAGGTTGGAATAATTCTTCATTATTCCACTCTTGCTACAGTACTGTGGGTGGGAGTGACAGCTCGGAACATCTACAAACAAGTCACTAAAAAAGCTAAAAGATGCCAGGAACCTGATGAGCTGCCACCTCCACCAAGACCAATGCTCAGGTATCTAATATCTTCGTGTACCATCTTCTGTTACATGTCCACACATATTAAATTTAATGAAGTGTGGTCATAACAAAAAATTGCTGAGTAAACTTTGCAATGTGGAAGAATAGACTTCTAAGCAGCCTTGCAGCTGGGAGTTCTTTGTGAAGTTCTGTATCCTCTCATGTCTTTCTGTCTCATCTAGAAAGCAAGAATGATTCTCTTTCATAGACTTGTTGTGAGGCATAAGTGACTTAATGTGTAAAGCACTTCAGACGGACAGTACTGGCCGAGGAATAGACTCTGAAAATATTAGCTGTTTTTATTTCCTTGAGGTCATTTAGTAGATTTCAGTCTTCTCAAGTATGTATCAGTGTCGTTATTCTCCAAGAAAGAAAAAACAGTTTTGGTGTCGTGCCATTCCTAATATCATAAGTTAAATCAGTTGTCAATGAATTATTATTCTGGATGAGTAGAAGGCAACGGGCAAAGACTTGTCCTCGAGGCCTTTACAGTCTGTGAGGAGACAGGTGTGAGAAGAACTGCTGCAGCTGTGTAGGAGCTGGAGTGGAAGTGTGTTCTCTGAAGTTCTGAAGGGTCAGGGAGAGTGGGGGGCTGTTAAGAACTGCCTGACTACCACATACAGGGCAGAGGTGGCTTCAGATGCAGGACCATATTGCAAGCTGAACACATTTTGAGAAGTTCGGTTTAACTGTGACCGGAACCTAGGGTTTATGGTGTAGAGTAGCATGATTCAGAGTAAAAGCTGAGTTTCAGGTTTTAGAGGGCCAGATTAAATTGTGGGCTATACATTAGAATGCCCGAAAGTAGAAGACGTCTACAAATAATTCCGCTGAGGTCATTAGGAGATCCCCATGAGTACCGCATAGGGTCTTCTGCCCATTTCAAAATTGGGAAAGGAGTATTTCAAGGCTGTGTATTGTCACCCTGCTTATTTAACGTATATAGTGAGTACATCATGTGAAATGCTGGGCTGGATGAAGCACAAACTGGAGTCAAGATTGCCAGGAGGAATATCAATAACGTCAGGTATACAGATGGCACCACCCTTATGGCAGAAAGCAAAGAAGAATTAAAGAGCGTCTTGATGAAGGTGAAAGAGGAGAGTGAAAAACCTGGCTTAAAACTCAACATTAAAAAAACTAGGATCATGGCATCCAGTGCCATCACTTCATGGCAAATAGATGGTGAAACAATGGAAACAGTGACAGACTTTATTTTCTTGGGCTACAAAATCACTGCAGATGGTGACTTCAGCCATGAAATTAAAGATGCTTGCTTCTTGGAGGAAAAGCTATGACAAACCTAGACAGCATATTAAGAAGCGGAGATTTTGCCGACAAAGGTCTTTGTAGTCAATGCTATGTTTTTTCCAGTAGTCATGTACAGATGTGAGAGTTAGACCATAAAGAAGGCTGAGTGCTGAAGAATTGATGCTTTTGAACTGTGGTTTGGAGAAGACTTTTGAGAATCCCTTCAACTGCAAGGAGATCCAACCAGTCCTTCCTAAAGGAAATCGCTTCTGAATATTCTTTGGAAGGACTGATACTGAAGCTCCCAATACTTAGGTCACCTGATGTGAAGAACGGACTCATTAGAAATGACCCTGATGCTCGGAAAGATTGAAGGCAAGTGGAGAAAGGGGTGACAGAGGACGAGATGGTTGGATGGCATCACCGACTGGATGGACATGAGTTTAAGCGAGCTCTGGGAAACGGTGAAGGACAGGAAAGCCTGGCGTGCTGCAGTCCATGGGGTCACCAAGAGTCCAACACAACTGAGTGACTGAACAACAGATGAGGACCGCCACCGGCACAGTGGCATGGAGGTTGGAGAGGGCGTGTGTTCAGAAACTTGAGGCAGTTTGTTTAGGACTGATGACTGTCTGCATTTGGGAGCTCTGTACGGGGATTTGAAAACTCCGAACGGAGATTTGAGGTGGCTGCAGGTTGTCTGCTCCAGTTCGCTAGGGTCCTTCTGCAGATGGTGCATCCATCAACTGAGAAAGTCACAGAGGAAAAGTGGGTGGGGGCACCCAGGGAGGGTAAGCACAGGGGAAGTGGGCTCACCCATACTTTCTCATGAAAAGTTTACATTTGGGGAGTCTGGTGCTCAGCAGAGAGGACACATTCTGTGTCCCCTTGACAGGACAGAAGATGTGTTCACATGTGTTCATTAAAGCAGTGATACGGAATGAGCTCTCCCAAGGAAAGGTCAGTTAACAATGATCCCTGGGCCACATCAATGTTGAGTAGATGGGCCATAGCAGATAAAGGGGAGAACTGAAAGAGAATATTGAAGATTGAGGGGAGAGTGGTTAGTGAGCGGCAAGGGACAGGAGTGCTTGGCCACAGCCAGATTCTAGGATGCGATTTGACACCCCTGTCAGTGGTGTTAAAGGGCCTGAAGGGGATGGTGTTTGGCTAAGAGACAGGGATCCATCCTCATGCAGCTGTTCATTTCTGTTGGGTTTCCTTTCTGTTAGGTGGTTAAAAACACAAAGGGTTTAGTAAAAGGCAGCCTGAGCACCAAAGCCTATATAGTCTCCTGTGGCCGATAGCTACGCCCTTTGCTGTAGACGGTCAGGTTCACCCGGTAGGCTGCCGTCCTTCCCCCAGGTTCTGGAGCTTAAGGAAACTCAGCGTCTGGGCTGCATGGATGATGGGCAGGGACTTGTCAAGTCTGCTGGCCCCAGAGAGGGCAGCTTCAGTAGCATGGTAGGTTGGAAGCAGCGTCGCCTCACAGTAAAGGTGAGGCACATGCTGGTGCTGTGTTTCTGGGCGTTTGTCACCAAAGGGAGAAAGAAAGAAGGTGGTAGTTGAAGGAAAGTTTTAGAAGATGGAGAAAACGTGAACATACATATAGGCTGGAAGGAAGAAGCCGTGGAGAAGTAGATTTAAAGCTTTAAAATAAGAATCAGTTGGTAGCAGGCAGTCCTGGAGCGGAGGTGGGGAAGGAGTGGCAGAGAGTACTGTGGAACTTGAGACAAATTTGGGTGAACTGATGCTTCTTTGTCAGGCCAGAAGCAGCTATGAATTGGTTCAACAGAAGGGCAGGGTCACAAATGTTGGCCTTCCTCTAATCTGTGGAATAAAAGACATGGTTATAGTTTTATGGGAGTAATTAGGTGTCTTTTTCAGCAGTAATATCATATTAAAGATTTTTAGTACCCATAAGCATGACTAAGAAAAAAATACGTGGGAAAATGCGTTGTGAGCATTGCCTTTATCCAGCCAATTCAGCATGTAGACTGGTCTCTGGACCTGGCAAACGCAGAGTTAAGACTGGCTGTACCCAGGGGTAGCTCACCAGGCCAGGAAGTTCCCTAGGATCTTTTCAGAGAACTCAGAGAAGCTGCTCCCCTCTGGCCCAAAAGTTGTTCTTCAGAGAACCAGCCAGCACTCCATCTCCCTCAGTTCCTCCCAGCAGGTCTGTGGGCAGGTGGTGAGGAAGGCCCCAAGTGCTTTGGGCACCTGGGATCCACAGGTAAGGTACCTTCCTTACCCCTCTTTCAGCTGACTGAGGATAAGCATACACAGCAGCAGGACATTAGATCTAGCAGGTCCAGCTAAGCGTTAAAATGCAGGTCTGCTGCTGCTGCTGCTAAGTCACTTCAGTCGTGTCTGACTCTGTGTGACCCCATAGACAGCAGCCCACCAGGCTTCCCCGTCCCTGGGATTCTCCAGGCAAGAGGTCTAGCCTGGCATTAATGAATAAACGATGTTACATTTTTAGTGTGAACAGTGGCACAGTGGGATCTTCAAGTCCATTTTGCAGGGGACTAACTTTCTGTTCTATTGGCTGAATCTAAAAGAAACAAGTATAAACTAAAGCCCTACCTGCAGGAACTGGGTGTTACTTCGCCTGCCCACAGGGTGGCAGAAGCTGATCAGCTTTCCTTCAACTCAAACATGGTAGATCTTTTTTAAACTAAAGAAATCAAGAGTAAATAAAAACTTTTAAAAAAATGTTACTGTTAACAAAGGGGCCTGCAAATGTTAACCTCTCCTGAATTATTGAAATAGTGATTAATCTTTAAGGAATAACTTCTGCAGAAATGAGATCCTACAGTGTGTACACCTAAACAAATTAAATTGATGAGCTGTTGTTTCCATCGTTGCCCCCACTAGGTTCTACCTGATCGGTGGTGGTATACCCATCATAGTTTGTGGCATCACTGCAGCAGCAAACATCAAGAATTACGGCAGTCGGCCAAATGCACCCTAGTGAGTATTCAGTGTTTTCTTTGTACCTGAGTTGGTTGCCTCCCCTTGAACTGTTTCCCAGGAACTAAAGCTTACTGCAACTTTTTAAACAGTTTCTTGACATATGGAGCATCTGAGCTGGTTCTTCATTTTTTTTCCTAGTTGCTGGATGGCGTGGGAACCCTCCTTGGGAGCCTTCTACGGGCCCGCCAGCTTCATCACTTTCGTAAACTGTATGTACTTTCTCAGCATATTTATTCAGTTGAAAAGACACCCTGAGCGCAAATATGAGCTGAAGGAGCCCACCGAGGAGCAGCAGCGGCTGGCAGCCAGTGAAAACGGAGAAGTCAGTCATCAGGACTCCATGTCTCTGTCCCTGATTTCCACATCGGCCCTGGGGAACGAACACACTTTCCATGCTCAGCTTCTGGGGGCCAGTCTTACTTTGCTCTTGTATGTCACCCTGTGGATGTTTGGGGCCTTGGCTGTTTCTTTGTATCACCCTTTGGATTTGGTTTTTAGCTTCTTTTTCGGAGCCACGTGTTTGAGCCTCAGTGCATTCATCGTGGTGCACCATTGTGTCAACAGGGAGGATGTCAGGCTCGCATGGATCATGACTTGCTGCCCGGGACGGAGCGCCTATTCAGTCCAGGTCAACGTGCAGCCCCCCAGCTCCAGCGGGCCGAGTGGGGAGGCTCCCAAGTGCACCAACAGCAGCGCAGAATCTTCATGCACAAACAAGAGTGCTTCCAGCTTCAAAAACTCCTCCCAGGGCTGCAAATTAACCAACTTGCAGGCTGCCGCGGCCCAGTGCCACACCAATTCCCTACCTTTGAATGCCACGCCTCAGCTCGACAACAGTCTGACAGAACATTCAATGGACAATGATATTAAAATGCATGTGGCGCCTTTAGAAGTTCCATTTCGAACAAATATGCACCCAAGCCGCCATCATAAAAACAGAAGTAAAGGGCACCGGGCCAGCAGACTCACGGTCCTCAGAGAATATGCCTACGACGTCCCCACGAGCGTGGAAGGCAGTGTGCAGAATGGCCTGCCGAAAAGTCGGCTGGGCAGTCATGAAGCAGCACACTCTCGGAGTCGGAGGGCGTACTTAGCCTACAGAGAGAGACAGTACAACCCCCCCCAACAAGATAGCAGTGATGCCTGTAGCACGCTTCCCAAAAGCAGCAGGAATTTTGAAAAGCCTGTTTCAACTAGTAGTAAAAAAGATGCGGTAAGGAAGCCAACTGCAGTTGAACTTGAAAGTCAGCAGAAGTCTTATGGCCTGAACTTGGCCATTCAGAACGGACCAATCAAAAGCAGTGGGCAGGAGGGGCCCTTGCTGGGTACGGATAGCACTGGCAATGTGAGGACTGGGTTGTGGAAACACGAAACTACTGTGTAGAGTTGGTGCGCTTCCTGGGTGAGAAATCCATATAAACTGTGATATCACATTCCTTTAAGCTATGAACATGTAAAAGCAGGCTGTTCACAGCCACCTTAGGGATTCAGAAGGGTTTTGAATAAACTTTTAAGTTTTGGATTTTGTGTATTTTATGTCCCCCAAGTGTTGCTTTTTTATCAAGTTTGGAAAAAGCCTCTAAAACAGTGTTTTACATATCAAAGCACCAGCAAGACATTGGGAGTCGGAAATGTGATTTTCTTGACATCTGTAATAGCTACTTAACCTTTCAGGCTTGTATTTAATACAATAAATAGGTGTTTGTCATTGTGTCAGTCTTACATTTTTACATTTTACAGTCCCAGAAGCATTTAGTTCTAATTTAATGAAGTTTGTGCATTGGGATAGTTTAGCTTGAATTACACATAAATCAATTATCAGATTTTTTACATGATTAGCTTCACTGATGATGACATGTAAATCAAATGGCTTCTGGAGTGACGTATTTTGTAAATACTGTTTTAAGTACTGTAAGGTTTTTTTTTTTTTAATCTCACAATTTTTTTTTTTAATGCAAGTGCCTAAAAACTTCCTAAATTACCTTATTTTCACCTTATCACTTTGGTCTTATTAATAGTACTTTTTAAAATATTTTTGTGGATTTTCAGTGGTTTATGTATTGGTTTACTTATTCTTTTTTTTCGAACACAGCTTATTTTTTTTCTGCTGTGCTGAGTCTCAGTTGTGGCATGTGAACAATTTTTTTTTTAATGCAAGTGCCTAAAAACTTCCTAAATTACCTTATTTTCACCTTATCACTTTGGTCTTATTAATAGTACTTTTAAAAATATTTTTGTGGATTTTCAGTGGTTTATGTATTGGTTTACTTATTCTTTTTTTTCGAACACAGCTTATTTTTTTTCTGCTGTGCTGAGTCTCAGTTGTGGCATGTGGGATCTTTAGTTGCCGTTTGGCTTTGCTGGGTCTCAGTTCCAGCATGCAAGATCTTCAGCTGTGGCGTACAAACTCTTTAGTTGCGGCATGTGGGGATCTAGTTCCTTGGCCAAGGATCAAACCCAAGCCCCCTGCACTAGGAACAAAAAGTCTTAGCCACTGGACCACCACTGAGATCCCTGTTATTTCTTATTAATTGAAGTATAACTTAACTTACAATATTATATTAGTTTCAGGTATACCACATAGGGGGAGAAGGCATTGGCACCCCAGTCCAGCACTCTTGCCTGGAAAATCCATGAGTGGAGGAGCCTGGTGGGCCGCAGTCCATGGGGTCACAAAGAGTCAGACACTACTGAGCGACTTCCCTTTCACTTTTCACTTTCATGCATTGGAGAAGGAAATGGCAACCCACTCCAGTGTTCTTGCCTAGAAAATCCCGGGGACGGGGGAGCCTGGTGGGCTGCCGTCTATGGGGTCGCACAGAGTCTGACACGACTGAAGCGACTTAGCACCAGCAGCAGCATACCACATAGGGATTTTATATTTTTATACATTACAAAGACAGTGATCACCACAGTAAGTCTAGCTACGATTTGTTATTGTAAAAGCACTTAAAATATTATTGATTGTATCCCCTATACTGTACATTGCATTCCCATAACTTACTTGTTTTTTAACTGAAAGTTTGTGCCTCTTAATCCCCTTCCCATATATGAACCTGAATGAAGAAGAGTTACCATATAAGGTTCACATTCATTTATTTTGGATTCTTTTGTGTTGGCAATTGCTTTGTCCTTAAACAGATAAAGTTCCTTAGGTTCATGCTAAAGTGCTAATTTTTAAATTCCATCCCAAGGGCAAAAACAGGTCTGATCCAGAAGTTATCATTGGTTGTTGATGCACCCCAGTCCTTATCTGTCTCTTGTCTCCAGTCTCACTGCAGTCCTTCCTGCAAAAGTTAGATGGATCTTGTCTGACTGCCTTGTGCGTGTGCTTCCTCTGATACGCAAGACAATGCCTGAAAAGATTGGCATAGCTTAGATCAGTTTTTGGCAGCAGTCTCAAGGTTTGAATCAGATTAGATTCAAAAGTATTGGGTGGCCAAGAAGTTCCTTTGGTTTTCAAGTAAAAATATAAGACACATTTTACATTTTCATCAAGAACTTTATTAAACAACATATTCACTCTTTTGTTCTACTACCTTCTGCCATTTTTCAGGCAACTTCATTGTTCTGTCTTCCCCCATTTTTTTATCTTCTTGAGCAAAGAACTGTTGCAGGTGCCTTTTACAGTCTTCCAGGGAGTGGAAATTTTTTTTCATTAAGAAAACTTTGTAAAGACCGAAATAAATGAACATTTGAAGGCGCAACGTCTGGTGAATATGGGGGATGAATCAGAACTGTAGCAGTTTTTGCCTGATGATCAGGGCTTGATTTGGATATTTTGAATGTGTTGGTTACCTCTCAGATGGTAGAACATCTATTGTTTTCTTTTGATGTCTCGATTGCTATCAATTTCAACTGGTCTACCTGACCGTGGAGCATTATCTATCAAGAAATCTCCAGCATGAAACTTCACTAACCACTTTTGACACAGTCACAGCACCTTCTCCATACACTACACAAATCTTGTTTTGCATTTTAATTGCGTTTTTACTGTTCTTGAAATAATAAAGCACATTATGCCGAAAATGTTGCTTGTTTTCTTCCATCTTCAATATTAAATGGCTACACAAAAATCCACAAATTCTGAAAAGTTTTTGTAAAGTGCATGCTGATAAGACAGCTGTCACAATACAACCTACAAAATTGTTTTGAAAGAGGTTAAAGACAAGCACTATTGGAGCCATCCTAGGAAAAAACTGAACCAACCTTTTGCCCAACACAGTATATGTTCAAGAAATGCTAAAATCAAGAAGCTTGATAAACCTCAAAACCTGAGAGACTTAGTATTTTTATGCATCAAGTAATTCTCACAGGGGATGACAGGCAATCACTCATGGTGAAAATGTTCACTTTTCATTGAGTGACTACCTTAGAAATAAATTATTTTGTCTTAAAATAATAAAACTGGTAGTTCTGTATAGCCCTTTTGTTAGCTGTTGGTTTTAAAAGCATTCGTTTTGGTGGGGAAAAGAAGGCAGTTGGGTGGATAAATCTGGCACCTGTTCATTTAACTACTTCCTGGCCCAGGGTCTCCAGATAAGTTGATAAATTTGTGCAGGATGATGTTTAGAAATGACCAAGACAAACTAATAAGAAATGGAATAAATAATTCTTATTTATTTGAAGTGCTATTTAAATTTTGCTCTGTTACTTTGCAATATGTCATCCCAATGTTTAATCTGTTTCTTTGACCCATAGATCAAATAGAAAAACAACTTTTTTCTGCTTTTTCCTTCCTCCACATGAAGTGAGAAGTTGCCCTACCTGCAAGTGTTCACTCTTCAGTAAACACTTTTTAATTTAAACATAGCTTTTTGTAGGTAACAGAAGAAAGAGAAGCCTGGAACTTGGAGAGTTGGAGACTGGAGATAAAATTTAGAATGAAATGAAGATTCCACTAAAAATATTCAGAGTGTTTTGATGCACAAAGCATGGGTGATGAGCAATGACTTAATGCCTTATATTCTTAGTATTTGAATAGACATTTGATGTTTACAAATAAGTAAAGCATTGCATCCTCCCCATATTGTCTTATAAAAGAAAAATCTTTCACTTCTTGCTAGTTGAGATTTCTCTATTTTTCATAGAATCATAAAGTCTTAAGATACGTTTCCGTTTTTTTAAGAGATCAGATCATTCATTTTTCTCATTTAAAATTTTAGCTACTGAGGCTCTAAGGGCTTCTGACCTGCTGAACATGCCAGTAGGTTATGTCACATCCAGGACCAGGTCTATGTTCCCTGATGATGGCCACTGTTTTGCACATTGACTGCTTCTGTGAAGGCAAATACTATTGCTCTTCACAGTGTCTTATTAGCTATAATTTTACTAGACTTCTTTCTCATTCCTAATATTATGAGTTAATTTCATATTGTGAAAGTGAAAGTTGCTCAGTTGTGTCTGACTCTGCCACCCCATAGATTATACAGTCCGTGAAATTCTCCAGGCCAGAATACTGAAGTGGGTAGCCTTTCCCTTCTCCAGGGGATCTTCCCAACCCAGGGATCGAATCCAGGTCTCCCGCATTGCAGGCAGATTCCTTACCAGCTGAGCTACAAGGAAAGCGCCATAATAAGGTATAATTGGTTATATTCAACTTAAGGAAACATATGCTTTATTTCATAAAAGTTTTTTTCTAAAAATCTGTCACATACTATGTAAGGTATGCAATAGGCACATTATATATATATATATGTGTGTGTGTGTGTGTGCATATATATACACACATATATATTATGATGTTTTATGCTAGTGTATGCTAATCTATTTTTAGGTAACATTTGTGTGTGAGTATTTTTGTGATTTATGTACGTGTGTAAATGTTAACATTTCAGGTTGTTACTAGGTGGCAACTAATTTCTAAATCTCAGGCTATTTTGTACATGTAACTTAATTTAACTACATCTATATTTACTCTACTTATATAAATAGGTATAATTTTATAAAGAAGACAATTTATGTATAGATGCTAAGGTTTAGGTTGTATTCTTTATTGAGAAATAACAATGTTAAAACATTTAGATCTATGTGTTTCAGGCATTTAATTCAAATCCCCAAACTGAAGTTGGTTGAGACCTTAAAATTGAGGAGTTAAAAAAATTAACTGAATGCATTTGATGCAGGAATTAAGCTAAATCATCAAGGAAAGTGATGCATACACAGCAATCAGAAGTTTAAAACAAATGTTAATTCTGTTTTTCCTTTCATACTCCCAGAATATTTAATTACTTTAATATTCACTTCAAAGCTCTTAGCTAAGAGATGACTTGATTACTTATAACTACTTATGATATTTTCCAGATGTAAGTCATTCTATCAGTTTTGCCAATTTTTTCATATTTTCCCTACATTTACATTAATACCATCATCTGGGTCAACTCACATTTTCCTACTGAAATATAAAATAAACCAATAGATTTATTTGTATAAATAAAACACTCCTGAAAGAACTGTGTAACTATAAGTTTGTTGATAATAAGAAATCTCTAACTCTGATGCTTGATTTTAGACAAAGATGAGATTGCAATAAGATTTTCTTTTTTAAGTTCATATTAATTGAATCTTCTTCCCAACCTACCTGCAGGTTTCCAGTCTAGAGCTATCCATTAGAAGCTTCAAGCCAGTGGTAATTTTGAAATTCTGGAGGCATCAATTGAGAAACACAAGTGGTATATTAACTTAATCATTGTAGGTTAATGGTCCTATCTTTCTAGCTTCTCTGGTATATCGTGCTTTGTGTGTGACGAAGTCTCAGGCAGCCTGTGGTTATAGGTTTTTTTCAGCCTCTTCACTGGGGACATCAGTCCCTCAAAGATGGATACTGAATGTGGACATACAGGACCATATTATTAAGAAACCCCCATTTATAAGGTCAGCGATGGGCCCCTATCTTTGCTTATAGAGTTAGATGCTTAGAATTAATTGCTGGCCAAAACCTTGTTAAACTTTTGCTTGAAACACACACTGTGCTTCTGTGTCATGTGTATAAAATAGTATTCAATAGAAGGAAACAGTTCAATCTGTTGTCTGCTACTACCTTCTAGTTTGAATTCAGTTCAGTTCAGTTTAGTCGCTCAATCGTGTCTGACTCTTTGCGAGCCCATGAATCGCAGCACGCCAGGCCTCCCTGTTCATTACCATCTCTCGAAGTTCACTCAGACTCACGTCCGTGATGCCATCCAGCCATCTCGTCCTCGGTCGTCCCCTTCTCCTCCTGCCCTCAATCCCTCCCAGCATCAGACTCTTTTCCAATGAGTCAACTCTTCTCATGAGGTGGCCAAAGTACTGGAGTTTCAGCTTTAGCATCATTCTTTCCAAAGAAATCCCAGAGTTGATCTCCTTCAGAATGGACTGGTTGGATCTCTTTACAGTCCAAGGGACTCTCAAGAGTCTTCTCCAACACCACAGTTCAAAGCATCAATTCTTCAGCGCTCAGCCTTCTTCACAGTCCAACTCTCAGATCCATACATGACCACAGGAAAAACCATAGCCTTGACTAGAGGGACCTTAGTCGGCAAAGTAATGTCTCTGCTTTTGAATATACTATCTAGGTTGGTCAAACTTTTCTTCCAAGGAGTAAGCATCTTCTAATTTCATGGCTGCAGTCACCATCTGCAGTGATTTTGGAGCCCAGAAAAATAAAGTCTGACACTTTCCACTGTTTCTCCATCTATTTCCCATGAAGTGATGGGTCCGGATGCCATGATCTTCGTTTTCTGAATGTTGAGCTTTAAGCCAACTTTTTCACTCTCCTCTTTCACTTTCATCAAGAGGCTCTTTAGCTCCTCTTCACTTTCTGCCATAAGGGTGGTGTCATCTGCATGTCAGATTATTGATGTTTCTCCCGGCAATCTTGATTCCAGTTTGTGTTTCTTCCAGTCCAGCGTTTCTCATGATGTACTCTGCATAGAAGTTAAATAAGCAG
>SJYX01012463.1:78366-140299 GCA_006410675.1 Oreotragus oreotragus | reverse complement strand
TTATTTCTGCCCTAATTTTTAAGATTTCTTCTACTAACCCTGGGGTTCTTCATTTCTTCCTTTTCTAGTTGCTTTAGGTGTAGAGTTAGGTTATTTATTTGACTTTTTTCTCGTTTCTTGAGGTATGCCTGTTTTGCTATGAACCTTTCCCTTAGCACTGCTTTTACAGTGTCCCACAGGTTTTGGGTTGTTGTGTTTTCATTTTCATTCATTTCTATGCATATTTTGATTACTTTTTTGATTTCTTCTGTGATTGGTTATTCAGCAGCATGTTGTTCAGCCTCCATATGTTGGAATTTTTCATAGTTTTTCTCCTGTAATTGACATCTAATCTTACTGCATTATGGTCAGAAAAGATGCTTGGAATGATTTCAATTTTTTTTTAATTTACCAAAACTAGATTTATGACCCAGGATGTGATCTATCCTGGAGAAGGTTCTGTGGGCGCTTGAGAAAAAAGGTGAAATTCATTGTTTTGGGGTGAAATACCCTATAGATATCAATTAGGTCTAACTGATTTATTATATTATTTAAAGTTTGTGTTTCCTTATTAATTTTCTGTTTAGTTGATCTATCCATAGGTGTGAGTGAGGTATTAAAGTCTCCCACTATTATTATGTTATTGTTAATTTCCCCTTTCATACTTGTTAAAATTTGTCTTACATACTGTGGTGCTCCTATGTTGGGTGCATACATATTTATAATTGTTATATCTTCTTGGATTGATCCTTTGATCATTATGTAGTGTCCTTCTTTGTCTCTTTTCACAGCCTTTGTTTTAAAGTCTGTTTTATCTGATATGAGTATTGCTACCGCTGCTTTCTTTTGGTCTCTGTTTGCATGGAATATCTTTTTCCAGCCCTTCACTTTCAGTCTGTATGTGTTCCCTGTTTTGAGGTGAGTCTCTTATAGACAGCATATATAGGGGTCTTGCTTTTGTATCCATTCAGCCAGTCTTTGCCTTTTGGTTCGGGCATTCAACCTATTTATGTTTAAGGTAATTATTGATAAGTATGATCCCATTCCCATTTACTTTATTGTTTTGGGTTCGAGTTTATACACCCTTTTTGTGTTTCCTGTCTAGAGAAGATCCTTTAGCATTTGTTGGAGAGCTGGTTTGGTGGTGCTTAATTCTCTCAGCTTTTGCTTCTCTGTAAAGCTTCTGATTTCTCCTTCGTATTTGAATGAGATCCTTGCTGGGTATAGTAATCTGGGTTGTAGGCTTTTCTCTCTCATCACTTTAAGTATGTCCTGCCATTCCCTCCTGGCCTGAAGAGTTTCTATTGAAAGATCAGCTGTTGTCCTTATGAGAATCCCCTTGTGTGTTATTTGTTGTTTTTCCCTTGCTGCTTTTAATATTTGTTCTTTGTGTTTGATCTTTGTTAATTTGATTAATATGTATCTTGGGGTGTTTTGCCTTGGGTTTATTCTGTTTGGGACTCTGGATTTCTTGGACTTGGGTGATCATTTCCTTCCCCATTTTAGGGAATTTTTCAACTATTACCTCCTCAAGTATTTTCTCATGGTCTTTCTTTTTGTCTTCTTCTTCTGGGACTCCTAGGATTTGAATGTTAGGGGCATTTAACATTGTCCTGGAGGTCTCTGCGATTGTCCTCAGTTCTCATAATTTTGTTTTTCTTTTTTCTTCTCTGATTCATTTATTTCTATCATTTTATCTTCTACATCACTGATCCTATCTTCTGCATCCGTTATTCTACTATTTGTTGCCTCCAGAGTGTTTTTGATATCATTTATTGCATTATTCATTATATACTGACTCTTTTTTATTTCTTCTAGGTCCTTGTTAAACCTTTCTTGCATCTTCTCTCAATCCTTGTCTCCAGGCTATTTATCTGTGATTCCATTTTGATTTCAAGATTTTGCATCATTTTCACTATCATTATTTGGAATTCTTTCTCAGGTAGATTCCCTATCTCTTCCTCTTTTGTTTGGTTTGGTAGGCATTTATCCTGTTCCTTTACCTGCTGGGTATTCCTCTGTCTCTTCATCTTGTTTATGTTGCTGAGTTTGGGGTGGCCTTTCTGTATTCTGGCAGTTTGTGGAGTTTCCTTTATTGTGGAGTTTCCTTGCTGTGGGTGGGGTTGGACGGGTCGCTTATCAAGGTTTCCTGGTTAGGGAAGCTTGTATTGGTGTTCTGGTGCGTGGAGCTAGATTTCTTCTCTTTGGAGTGCTATGAAGTGTCCAGTAATGAGTTATGAGATGTCATTGGGTTTGGAGTGACTTTGGGCAGCCTGTATATTGAAGCTCAGGGCTGTGTTTCTGTGTTGCTGGAGAATTTGCATGGTATGTCTTGCTCTGGAACTTGCTGGTCCTTGGGTGGTACTTGGTTTCAGTGTAGGTATGGAGGCGTTTGATGAGCTCCAGTTGATTAATGTTCCCGGGAGTCAGGAATTCTCTGGTGTTCTCAAGATTTGGACTTATATCTCCTGCTTCTGGTTTTCAGTCTTATTTTTACAGTAGTCTCAAGACTTCTCCTTCTATAGAGCACCGTTGATAAAACATCTAGGTTAGAAATGAAGTTTCTCCACAGTGAGGGACACCCAGAGAGGTTCACAGAGTTACATGGAGAAGAGAAGNGAAGTTTATTGAAGTCTACATATATTAGATAAGTTGAAAGCATCTTAGTTTATAAAACTGAACCTTACACTTATCTATGTAAAGAACAATTTTAACAGCATTTATATAATGCATTAAATTTATTAAAAGTATTAAAATATGCTAGTTCAAATAAACTGGAAAACCAATTTTATGATTGTGTTTATAACTCTGAGTACTATACACTGCTGTAAGTATTTATAGAACTAAGAATTAGATTAGAAACTTTACAAAATAAAAGGCATATAGGAGGCAAATAGGATGGCAAATAAATATTTCAGTTGTTAACTTACTTTAAAAATGAAAAAAGAAAAGCTAATGGATTCATATAAATATAAAATTACTGTTGTTTATTTAGTTATTAAGTCGTGTCTAACTCTGCAATCCCATGGATCATAGCCCATCAGGCTCCACTACCCATGGGATTTTCCAGGCAAGAATACTGAAGTGGATTGTGATTTCCTTCAACAAAATTACTGTTTAAGTCCACTCAAATTATACCAACTGAACACTACTTTCTCACATATATTTGTAAATATTTTTCCATATCCCCAAATTTTTCATCTTGAATGTGCTTTGCAATTTAAAAGCATTGAATCATTGAAACCCACCAGCAGCAACTGCTGAAGCTGCAACCACTGAGCCCCAATCACTGAGCCCCTGTGCCATAGGTAGAGATTTTGTGCACCTCAGTGAAAGATCCTGCATGATGAAGATCCTGTGTGCCTCAACAAAGACCTGAGGCAGCCAAAATAAATAATTTTACAAAGGAAAAATAAATAAATAAAAGCATTGAAACAAACAACAGAACAAAGTATATGAATATAGTATTTAAAAGATTTATTATATATATTCGAGTGTTTTCACTCTAGCAGTGACCCATTAGGAAATTTAGAATCAATTTAGTGGATCATAATCATAAGGTTAAAAAATTTAAAAAGAAGTAAATAAATAAACATACTGCCAAGTGGTAATGCTGTTAGTGAAACTTTGGTACAAAGGTCCTGTATGAATTAGTAAAAGATGCCTTTTAAGTGTTGCTCATTTGAGGTCAACAGGCATTAAAAGTATTATTTGTATATATATATTTAAACTGACTACACCCACTATGAGTCTAGATACATGGAAGTAGAAATTAATTACCACTTTAGATCATGTATAAGATATTTAAAAGACAACTGACACTGTAAAAGTTGCCATTTTTTAATAGTATAAATGCCCCAGTCTTGTAATTATATTTTTTCATTTCTCAATTACTTTTTATCAACTCAACCCTGTAACTTATTGATATTTATTGTCACTTTTTCTACATATAAAGACTTCTATAGTCTATAAATGAAATATATTCATTGACAAGAGTAAACTCTGTATAGATTTCATTGTATATACCTATGCTAAAATTTCCCCTTGATTTAAATAATATACATCTAGCATAGTAAATAGCGTACTTATAAATATTTTTTATATAAAATAATTTAAAGTTATTCTTCATCTATTATGGGCATACAATCATAAATAAGCTACTATCTGTGCTCCAAAAAGACTTATCATAGACAATCGCTTGTGTTCTTATGTCCTTAAAATTAAAATATGAAATTAATCTTCTGATGAAAGTTTAATCGGATAATGTTTGAATATAGAAGAGGAATAAATAAATTAATACTGAATATAGAATATCCATGATCATTGTCTCTTTTAGCTTGTTTCACTAGCAAAATGAATCAAACCATTTACAACCACCCTCTTAATGAAAGTGAAAGAGGAGAGTGAAAAAGTTGGCTTAAAGCTCAACATTCAGAAAACGAAGATCATAGCATCCGGTCCCATCACTTCATGGGAAATAGATGGCTAAACAGTGGAAACAGCGTCAGACTTTATTTTTTGGGGCTCCAAAATCGATTTTTGGAGTCACCACTTCATGGGGACTGCAACCATGAAATTAGAAGACGCCTACTCCTTGGAAGAAAAGTTATGACCAACCTAAATAGTATATTCAAAAGCAGAGACATTACTTTGCCGACTAAGGTCCGTCTAGTCAAGGCTATGGTTTTTCCTGTGGTCATGCATGAATGTGAGAGTTGGACTGTGAAGAAGGCTGAGCGCCAAAGAATTGATGCTTTTGAACTGTGGTGTTAGAGAAGACTCTTGAGAGTCCCTTGGACCGCAAGGAGATCCACCCAGTCCATTCCGAAGGAGAGCAACCCTGGGATTTCTTTGGAAGAAATGATGCTAAAGCTGAAACTCCAGTACTTTGGCCATCTCATACGAAGAGTTGACTCATTGGAAAAGAGTCTGATGCTGGGAGGGATTGGGGGCAGGAGGAGGAAAGGATGACCGAGGATGAGATGCCGGGATGGCATCACGGACTCGATGGACATGAGTCTGAGTGAACTTCGAGAGATGGTAATGAACAGGGAGGCCTGGTGTGCTGCGATTCATGGGGTCGCAAAGAGTTGAACACGACTGAGCGACTGAACTGAACTCAGTGTCTGATTTCTGCGCTGACACAAGGGGGCGGTGGCGGACTGTTTTTAAAGCTCACTTGTTCAGTCATGCTGTGGGGAGGGAGGGACATTGCAAGCAAATAACACTGGCATGTGCTCGCAGTGTCTCAGCCACACTGGGCCTGCCCCTGCTCACAGCACATGTGCCCTTCCTGCCCACACCGCTCAGGCTCTAGGCTGCTCTGCCGGGAACCGTCCGAGGCCTGCCCTGGGCTGCATGCACCTCCCAGGTGTCTAAGCCGCTCAGGTTCAGGCACTCAGGTATTCCTCAGAGGCACAGACTCGGTTGGGCCTGCGTTTTGTGCCCTTCCCAAGTCCGAGCAGCTCAGGTGATGAGGTGTTTGGCGAGTGCGGTGGCTGTGACTTATCACCTCCCCCTTCCCTGCCGCTCGGTTTTCTGGGTGTACAACTGGCTCATCTCAGGTGGATGTTGACTATCCAGAACCCCAAGAAGTCTTAGTTAGCAAAGAAACCTGCTTGCAGTTCGGTAGATAATGCCTCTCTGGAGCTGCGATTGCCTGCTTCTGGCTCTGGCTGCCTGTCACCGGAGGGGGTTGGTCTGCAGCTGGCTATATCTCCGTTCAGTCCTTTGTTCTGTGCGAGGGCCTGGCAGTGTCTTAGGTTAGGGGTGGCTTTTCACGTGGTAGCTATCCCACAGTCTGGTTTGCTAGCCCAAGTTAGTTCCCTCAGATTGCCCTCGGGGCATTCAGGCCAGATCCTTACTCTAAGCAATGCAGCTCGCGCCTCCCTGCCCAGCTTCCGCTTGCTAGTGGCGGGTACAGGCATCTGCGCTGCTTCTCCACTGGGGGAGTTACCGTTGGGCTCATAATCTGTGGGTTTTAATTATTTATTTATTTTCCCTCCCGGTTATGTTGCCCTCTGTGGTTCCAAGGCTTGCCACAGACTTGGCAGTGAGATTGTTTCCTGCTGTTTAGAAACTTCTCTCTTTTTAAGACTCCCTTCCCAGGACAGAGCTCCGTCCCTACCTCTTTTGTCTCTAACTTTATCTTTTATATTTTTTCCTACCTCCTTTTGAAGACAATGGGCTGCTTTTCTGGGTGCCCAATGTCCTCTGCCGGCATTCAGAAGTTGTTTTGTGGCATTTACTCAGCGTTTAAATATTCTTTTGATGAATTTGTAGGGGAGAAAGTGATCTACCTGTCCTATTCCTCCTCCATCTTAGGACTGCCTCCTAGATTCCACATATAAGTGAAAATATAGAGTATTTTTCCTTCTCTTTCTCTGATTTATTAATTTTTCACTAAACACAATAGAATGGGAAAGACTAGAGATCTCTTCAAGAAAATAAGAGATACCAAGGGAACATTTCATGCAAAGATGGAAACAATAAAGGACAGAAATGGTATGGCCCTAACAGAGGCAGAAGACATTAAGAAGAGGTGGCAAGAATACACAGAAGAACTATACCAAAAAGATCTTCATGACCCAGATAGACACGATGGTGTGATCACTCACCTAGAGCCAGACATCCTGGAATGTGAAGTCAAATGGGCTTTAGGAAGCATTACTATGAACAAAGCTAGTGGAGGTGGTGGAATTCCAGTTGAGCTTTTTCAAATCCTGAAAGATGATGCTGTTAAAATGCTGCACTCAATATGCCAGCAAATTTGGAAAACTCGGCAGTGGCCACATGACTGGGAAAGGTCAGTTTTCATTCCAGTCCCAAAGAAAGGCAATGGCAAAGGATGTTCAAACCACCACAGAATTACACTCATCTCACAAGCTAGCAAAGTAATGCTCAAAATTCTCCAAGCCAGGCTTCAACAGTACGTGAACCGTGAACTTCCAGATGTTCAAGCTGAATTTAGAAAAGGCAGAGGAACCAGAGATCAAATTGTCAATATCCGTTGGGTCATAGAAAAAGCAAGAGAGTTCCAGAAAAACATCTGCCTCTGCTTTATTGCCTATGTCAAAGCCTTTGACTGTGGATTACAACAAACTGTGGAAAATACTTAAAGAGATGGGAATACCAGACCACCTGACCTGTCTCCTGAGAAATCTGGATGCAGGTCAGGAAGCAACAGTTAGAACTGGACATGGAGCAACAGACTGGTTCCAGATAGGAAAAGGAGTACGTCAAGGCTGTATATTGTCACCCTGCTTATTTAACCTCTATGCAGAGTACATCATGCTGGGCTGGAGGAAGCACAAGCTCTATCAAGATAGCCAGGAGAAATAGTAACCTCAGATACTCAGATGACACCACCCTTATGGCAGAAAGTGAAGAGGAGATCAAAGTTTCTCTGATCTAGGAGAAACTTTCAGTTTTTCACAACCAAGTATATTATCTGTGGGCTTTTCATATATGGCTTTAATTATGTTGAAATAGTTTTCTTTTATTCCTAGTCTGTTGATGGTTTTTTATGAAAAGGTACTGAATTTTATCAAGTGCTTTTCCTCTATCAGTTGAGGTGATCCTGTTTTGTTCCCCTTTATTTTATAAATGTGATATATTACATTGATTTTCATGCATTGAATCCTCCTTTGTTTTCAGGAATAAATTGTACTTGGTCAGTGGTGTATGTTCATTTTTATGTGCTGTTGGGTTTTTTGTTAGTATTATATTGCACATTTTTACACTGATAGACCTCTAATGCTTCATCTTTTGATATGCCATTGGATATAGGTATTTTGTAAATAAGTTTTATGATATTAAAAATTTTTTCTTAGTCCTCATTAGCCGAGTTTTAACATGAATGAGATTTGGATTTTCTCAAGTATTGAAATATTTAAATTGTTTTCTCTTTATTCTGTTACTGTAGTCAAAAGTCTTGACTGAATTTTGAAAGTTAAACCAACCCTGCATTTCTGGAATAAATACCATTTGATCATAAAATATTATCTTTCCAATATATCACTGAGTTTTATTGCCATATATAATTTTTAATTTTTTGCATCTGTGTTTATTAGAGAAATTAGTCGATAATTTTCTTTTAATCGTTATTGGGTTTTAGATGAATATTATACTACCTTCTTAAGATGAACTGTGCTACTTTAGTTATTCTCTATTCTCTGAAAGAATTTTTATAAGATTCTTATTAGTTACATGTCTTAATTTACAGAATTTTCAAGTGAAGTTATCTGGGCCTCAGTTTTTCTTTCAAGGGTAGTTTTTTTTACTATAGATTAAATTTTCTGAAAGATACTGAGTTATTAAAGATTTTCTATATCTTTCCCTTCAGTTGTAGTGAGTTGTATAATTTTCTTTGGGAAATGGGATGGAATCTGTCCATTTCACCTAAGTTGACAGATTTATTATCGTAAACTTCCTAATATCTGCTCATCCTTTAAGGTGTGTACTAATTTCGTCTTTCATTTCTGATAAAGCTATTTTGTGTTTGCTCTATTTAAAAAAAAAAAATCCAAGTTCCTAGAGGTTTTGCCACTTGTGTTAATTAACTTTTTCAGGAAACCAACTCTGGTATGGTCCATTTTCTCTGCTGTGTGCTTGCTTTCTACTGTCATTGTCTTTTATTCATTATTTTATGTTTTAGGGGGGCTTACGTTGCTGTTCTCGCTCTAGATTTTTTAAATGGAGTTTTTTTTCTGTAATGTACACTTAGAACTATACGTTTCCCCATGAACGTTGTTTGAAAACTGTGAAGACCGAAAGATTATCTATCTAAACCTTGTAAACTATACATAAATGCCTTCATGTCATTTTCCATTTTGTTTGTTTATTTTGAGGAAAATATTACTCTGTTTACCCTACTTAGAGTGAGAAATTATTATTTAAAGTTTAATCCTTTATTTTTAACCCTCCTGCCTAGGATCCTCTTATCTGCTTAAATTTCATAACTCCTTATTTTGGTAGTTTTTCTTCCATGCTGTTAGAAATGACTGGCGTTGGGGGAGGGGGTGGTTATTCCGTGGTTTAAAGATGCCTGAATGTGCTCCTATTTGAAGATACATTGCATAGGTGTCTCCTCAGTAAAGGCAGGACACTAAGAGACTATCTCGCTGTAGACCAATTCTAACTGTGTTTCTGGAGACATTTAGATCATCTTATGTAGAATATTGGGGGAAGGCAATGGCACCCCGCCCCAGTACTCTTGCCTGGAAAATCCAATGGACAGAGTAGCCTGGTGGGCTGCAGTCCATGGGGTCGCTAACAGTCAGACAGACTGAGCGACTTCACTTTCACTTTTCTCTTTCATGCAGTGGAGAAGGAAATGGCAACCCACTCCAGTATTCTTGCCTGGAGAATCCCAGGGATGGGGGAGCCTGGTGGGCTGCCGTCTCTGGGGTCACACAGAGTCGGACACGACTGAAGTGACTTAGCAGCAGCAGCAGCATGTAGAATATTACCTGAAATAGCAGCTTTATGAGAAGCTAAAGAAAACCCTGTAACTTTATAAATTATAATCAACAACAAAAGGAACCTTGAAAAGACTGATTAGAGTCAAGTATATAGATTTTATGTTACAACTTAAGTGTTCCTAACATTGAATGCAAATTGTGTTTGAAGTGATTTTTGCATGAGATTTCCATACATTTTACTGCTTTCAGGGTTAAATTGGCAACCTGATACCATGACAGGCCTGGAAGATTTGGCTGATTTTGTTGACTGAAGGACTTGGCATTCATACAGGGATAGGACAGAAGGCCTGGTGCTTAGAGAGATAGCGATTTACAGCCAAGATTACTACACGAAGCTGAACCCTTCAATGTGCTGTGTCCACAGGAAGAAATCACACCCACATTTAGAGACAGAGAGAAGGGGAGTTTGTCAGTCCAGGCCTGGGCTCTGGTTTGTTGCCTCTGCAGGGTGATAGCCACATAACTGTATTGTTCACATTTTTACTTCTTGCATTCTTCTATGCTTCTCCCCAACAAGAGATAGTAGCATAAAAACATGGCCTTGCTGGATGCCACTTCAGCAGGTGGAAGAACACTCACCCAATGACCTATAGGTTTTATGTGCACAGGTGTGAACTGTCTCTTACTTAGGTATTCAGCATCATTCTATCTGAACACTTTTGGAATGACCTGCTATTTTTGTCTTTATTGCACCCCTCCATTTCATCGATACCATCTTAATGCAGTGGGATCTGCCTGTAGTTAATTATTCCAGAAATGGATACATGGCCCCATCCAGGGCAGGCAGTCTCTTTCCTGGGAATTGGAATGAATAAGTTCCTCCCTTGATAATTTGAAGACTCAGGATCCTTTGGCTGTTGTATATTCTGCCGTGTAGCCCTTTTGCCAGAGAGAACGATGCAGAAAACCAGAGGGAATGAAGACACCCCCCCACACACACAGAAAAGAGTTTCAAAGGCTTTAGAGTGCCTGGGTTTAGAAACATCTTGAAATCTAGTTGCATTCTCTACTTCCCAGGTGGCGCTAGTGGTAAAGAATTCTGCCAATGCAGAAGATGCAAGAGGCAGTAACTTTGATTCCTGGGTGGGGATTCCTGGGGCAGGAAACAGCAACCCGCTCCAGTGTTCTTTCCTAGACAATTCCATGGACAGAGGAGCCTAGCAGGTTACAATCCATGGGGCCGTAGAGGGTCAGACACACACCCGTGATTTCCATGACATCCATCCTATCGCCCAGTTCCTCTACCACTGGGTCCCTCCCACTGCCTTTTTTTTT
Organism: Oreotragus oreotragus; assembly: GCA_006410675.1. Taxonomy (NCBI): domain Eukaryota; kingdom Metazoa; phylum Chordata; class Mammalia; order Artiodactyla; family Bovidae; genus Oreotragus; species Oreotragus oreotragus. Next base: position 129,563 of record SJYX01012463.1, on the reverse strand, counting down.
TTTTCTTTTTGTTTTCAGTCGCTAAACTGTATCAACTCTAAATGAAGCTATAGCTGATTTCTGTTACTTACATTTCAGAAGAGTTCAAGCTAATACATCAGTAGAGCCTCCATCTCATTTTTTGGTATACTCTCAAAGATTAGACATCTGTTTTTGATGGAATGTTTGGAAGAAATACTCCAGATCTGACAAGCAAAAGCTGAAGCTGCAATTGCATTTTTGGATAAACACTAATTCATTTCCATCATTTGAGTAAAAATACCTAAAAATAATGGAATGTAATTTTTGGCACCATTATTTTGTGGATTTTATAAAGGAGTTTAGCCATTATACTAATAGAACTTTAAGAGTGAAAAAATACATTTCTTTAGGCAAAATAGTGTGGCATCATCACGTTGCACATTTATTTTGCAGGTGAGATTTGCTCTTCAGCTAAAATTCTTTTTCATATGAACAGAAGATTGGTTGAGTGATAGTTCTTAATTCAAGAAGGAACATCATAACTGAAAAGCTATTCAGAAGCAAAAATACTCTCCTAAAAATATTTTCGCATTCTATTAAATGTTGTTCATTTAATATTCACCTTTGAATATTGAAGCTCCATTTGACTCATCAAATATGTTTATTCTGTCACAAAATAAGACATGCTTTAAGAATTTAACAATTCTTGAAGGTCTGGTTGTAATTTCATGTTTCCACTTGAGGGAAGTAGAATATTAGAATGAAACTCTTAGAATATTAGAATGGAACTCTCCTTGCCTCAGTTTCAACTAAGGTGCCAGTTTGATAAATTAGGATACTAAATGGAGTGAAAGCATCACATGTAAGTTTTATTAAAGAACTGTAAAGAAATGTGTTCCACAACTCTCTATCCATTTGACAGACCTAAGGATCAAAGAAAAGGTCAGATAGGCACTTGTGAAGAGACTGGGGAAGAGATCTTTGGAGGACTTGTTGCCATCCTTGGACAGGGAGTGGAGTGTGCTACCATCTATACCTTGAGCCTAGTGGGAGTGATTTCCATGAGGAAACCTAGAAAGGCTACTTTAGGATCCAACTTACCCCTACCTCTCAGAAATATAGTAGACAGAATGCATCAACAAAACAATAGACCTCCTAAAGATGTCTACATGCTCATTCCTGGACCCAGTGAACATGTTACTATACATGGCAAACAGGACTTTGCAAGTGTGATTTAAGGATCTTGAGATGGGGAAGTTATTCTGGATAATCCATGTGAGCCCAGTGTCATTAAAAGGATCCTTTGGAAAGGGAGGCAGGAGGATCAAAGGAGGTGTGATGATAGAAGTAGTGTGACACAAGCCAAGGAAGGCAGGTAACCTTCAGAAGCTGGAAAAGGCAGGAAGCTGGCTGGCTGTTTCCTCAGCGACTTCAGAAGTATCACAGCCCCGCCAGCACCTTGAGTTTAGCCCTGTGAAACTGACTTTGGACATCTGACCTCCAGAAGTGTAAAATCACAAATTCGTGATAATAGAAAACTAATGAACAGAGTGATGCTTTGGTGACAGAGTTCAGAGAGTTCTGCTGCTGTGAGGTAGTCAGCAGGCTCAGAAAGTGGGGAGAAGGATGGCTAAGTATTTCCCATGGACCAGATGGGGACCTCACAGGAGAGAGAGCTGACAAGGGGTTTTCATTAGGCTTATCCAACAGTGCCCCCTGTAGGAGCAAGGCAGTCTCAACAGGCAGTCTGGAGTATACCCTTAACTTCCTGTTATTTAGGAAGGAATTCCAAATGACCGTGTGCGTCTATATATCAACAAAACTGTAACAAAGTAGGGGCCCAGACAAGGCCACCATATGACAGTTCCAATTAAAATTTCTCTTGTCCCTTTCCCTGGCGTGTCATTTCTGATGGAAGCTAAAGCAACCTTTAGGTAGATGGGGAGGATAAGGTGCAGAAATAGAGACACTGGTCTCTCATGCCTTTCCTATTGCTGGCTTGGAACTATTGTAGTTACAGCAACCTAGAAGAGAGCAGAAGATTAGACACTGAAGCAAATTCACAGCTTTATTATCTTGAACTGGACTTTCTGGCTACTTAATAAAGAGTGGTTAATGGTATAAAGGGACTGTAGAACCTTCTAGAGTTTTCTCTCAGGGAATAGTTTTGTCTCTCACCAAATAAAGTGTAAACAAACAATAGGGGACAAAATACAGTTATATCTTTTAAATTTTATGAAAGCTTCCAAACACGTAAAGAATTAGAAATAATAGCATGAATTCCCCTCTATGATGGACTGAATTGTGTCCCCTCTTCCCCTGTCCTGAAAAATTCATATGTTGAAGACTAAACTCCAATGTGACTATGAAAATAGGATTTTTAAGAGGTGATTAAGGTTAAATGAGGTCATAGGACTAATATCTTAGGATCTTAGAAGAAGAGAAAGAGCAATCCCTTCCCTCCCTTACTCTCTCAGTCCCTCTCTCTCTCAAAATCTTCTTTCTCTTCCTCCGACCCCCTGCACACAATCTAAGGAAATTCATGTGAGGACACAGTGAGAAGCTGGTCACTTACAAACCAGGAAGAGCTCTCTCCAGAGAGCAATCACGCTGCACCCTGACCTCAGACTTCCAGCCTCCAGAATTGTAAGAAGACATCTGTTTGCTAAATCTGCCGGTCTGTAGTGTTCTGTTATTGCAGCCCAAGTAGATGAGTCCACTCTTGACCCATCCCTCCAAATCACTTATCATTAATGTCATGATTCCTTCATTGGATTTTCTCCTTTTTGTACCCCCTCGTCCCTACTGCCCATTTTATGAAGACTATTTTTATATCAAACTTAGACATCACTGGGCTTCCCTGGTGGCTCAGAGGGAGCCACCTGCCTGCAATGAGGGAGACCTGGGTTCGATCCCTGGGTGGGGAAGATCCCCTGGAGAAGGAAATGTCAACCCACTCCAGTATTCTTACCTGGAAAACACCATGGACGGACAAGCCTGGTGAGCTACAGTCCATGTTGTCACAGAGTTGGACACGACTTCACCTTCACTTTCTTTTAGATATCATATGATATTTGCTTCTAACATCTGCATCTCTAAAGAATAAAGGTGACTTACCACCCAACCCTTGAGGCATCATCCTTGCTATCCATTAGGGTCTTGCTTCCCAAACATGCTGGATATGCTGGTAATTGAATTCAGTTGTGGGCTTGCAATTTGTTTTTACTTCTGAAAACACAAGTAACATGTATCAGGTAGCTACTACTGTGTAATAAACCACGCCAGAATGTAGTGGCTTAACAGGCATTAATTTTTTTTTTCACAATTCTGTGGGTTGGGTTTGCATTTCTCTTCTTTTGAGACAGTTTGGCTTATCTCTATGGTCAGCTGGCAGCTCTGTGTGTGGCTGGATGGTGCAGGAAGTCCCCAGTTGGGGTGATCTGTTTGACCATATGTTCTTTCCTATTAGTAGACTAACTTTGGGTTCTTCATAGTGTGGTTCAAAGAGCATTAAGAGAAAGTAACCTCCAATCCAGACGTGGTTTTGATTCCTTTGATCAATTTACTAATGTCCCATCCACCAAAGTAAGTCATATGGCTGAGCCTAAATTTAAGGGGACAAAAATAGACTCCCTCTCCTGTTGCAAAGAGTTACAGCGTCATCATGTTTCCCAGGAGTGTGCATAGAAGATGAGATGGGTTAATATTGCAAAGCAATTATCCTTCCACTAAAAATAAATAAAAAGATGGGAAGAATTTGTGTCCACTTTTGTAACCTACTACAGTAGTGTGAGACTCTTCCTGAGGGATAATTAACTGAGGGTTTTGTTTCGCGTACACTACATGTGAAGTCTGGATAATAGCAGTCGAGAATTGGCAGTGGAACAAAGCAAAACAGTCTTATGAGGAAAGAAAGAATGCTTTCTAACCATTCACTGATGGTATATAGAAAAATTGTATGTATGTAGCTATATGTATATTCCTGAAAACTTGCTAAATTTACTTAAAAATTATAGCAACTTCCTTAAGATCGTCTATATACATGATCATGTGGCCTACACATACAGTTTTAACTCTAATGTGTATGTGTTTACTTTCTCTTGCCTCATTTCTAATATAAAGGAAAAGCATTTAGTTTTTCAACATTAACTCTGTTAGGTATACAGTTTTTATAGTGTCCTTTATCAAGTTGAGACTATTCCTTTCTGTGCTTAAGGTGGAAATTTTGTCCATTGATATTATTATTTTCTTTTTTTCCCAAGCATTTAGAGCTACAGTTTCTTCTAAATTCTATTTTAGTTTGTTCCTCACAATTTGTATGTTTTCTTCCAGTTTTAGTTGTTTAAAAATAATCAAAAATTTTTCTCATCATTCCTTTTTCGACCGTGTGTTCCAGAGAAGTGTGCTGGGAGATTTTCCAGGTATCTTTACTATATTCCTAATTTAATTCCTTTCTCATCAGAGAACACACTTTGTATGTCTTAAGTCCTTTCAAATTTGACTTATTTTATACTCAGCATATGATATGTCTTGTTGAATATTTAATGAACATGTGTAAAGAATGTACATTCTACTGCTGTTGGATAGAGTATTTTGTAAATGTAAATTAGGTTAGTTAGATTGGTGGTGTTTGAGATGACTATATTCCTGATTCCTGTCTGGTTGTTCGATCACTTGCTGAGAAAGGGGTATTGAACTCTTTAACCGTGATTTTGGAGTTGTCTAATTTTTCCCTTTCTGTCACTTTGTTGTTCATATATTTGAAACTTTGTAATTAGGTGCACACACACTTAATTAAGATTGGTATGTTCTTTGAATTAATTTGTTATAAAATATTTGTGTTTTTATTTCTGATTACTTTTATGATTTTCTTCTGTCATTGGTTTTCAGAAATTTTATTAAATGTTTGGTGTGGTTTTTGTTATGTATATATTTGTTGGGTTTGTGCACTTATTGTCTTCATAAAACTAATAAAATCTGTAGCCTTATTCCTTTGAATATTTTTCTTTGTCCTACATACAAGTTAGCCCACAACTGCCCCCCAAATCCTCAGAGTTCTGTGTTTTGTTATGTTTTTTGTCTATTTTTCTCTCTCTCCTTCAGTTTGGGTATTTCCTATTGCTTTATCTTCAAGTTCACTGATTTTTTTCTTCTAGAGTTTCTAATCTCTCTTAAACTCATCCAGTGGATTATTTATTTTAGATACTGTATATTTTGTCTCCAGAATTTAATTTGAGCCTTCTTTGTATTTTTTCATTATGTGTATGGTTTTCTTTACAATATTAATTATATTTATAATAGCTCTTTTAAGTCTCTGTCATTCCATCCTGTGAGTCATCTCCAGTGATTTTTTTTCTATTGACTGACTTTTTCCCCAGTTTTTGAAGTACATTTTTCAGCTTCTCAGTTTATTAGTTTTAGCTGAAGTCTGAATGTTGTGGTTCTTTGCTTTGAGTGTTTGATTCTTTTGTCTCTAGGAGCATTCCTTTTTTCTGGAAGACAGCTGCACCTTGTAGATTCGTTCACTTCTCTAGCTGGTTGTTTGTGAGGGCTTGCCTAGTGTACTCTTCACTGTAAGGCTGTTTCACCTCTACCACGTAGCAGGCCTCCACTCTCAGTGAGCAGTGCTCTCAGTGGACAACGTGGCCTGTCTACACTGGCAGGTTAAACTCAAACATCTCTCAGTCCTACACAAGAGGTGATAATTTCTCAGTTCTTTCCTGATTTGGTGAAATTTCAACCTAGGTGCGTTAGGGTCTGGAGAAGACTCCTATGCAGATTCCTGAAGCTCTTTCTTTGTGTAACAGCCTCCTGTCTGGTTCTTTCCAGAGGAAGAACCACAGGAGCCTCTCTGAATTCCCGTCTTCCTTTCATGAACACAATGACATGTCTGAGCTATTCTTGGGTTCTCTCTTCCAGCGTGGTCTATAAAGTGCCTCCAGGCAGAAAGCTGGGGTGACTATATTGCTCATTTTGATTGTTTTTTCTTTTTGGGGGAAGTCATAGTTTTATGCTTTATGTTCTCTAATGTCCAAAAACAGTTGTTTCAAATATTTTATCCCTTTTTCTAGTTCTTTATTATGGTAGACGAGTCTGATCCCATTTACTCTAGTGTAGGTAGAAGAAGGGAAGACCTCATTCCATTAGACTAAGAAAAATTATTAAGTGTCTTTAAAATTTTCTACAAGGTATATCAAACCTACTCAAATTACATTTGCTATTCATAAGCAAATATTTTATCAATTCTTTTGAAAATCAGAGGAGCTAATTGTGATAAAGCTATATATCTTACAGTAGAAATGGAAGTCTCTAATTATCAAGAATGTTTTTATTAATGAGACAAAAGCATATAATGAAGTACCATTAAACTGGTCATGCAAGTATAACTGTTGAGGATCTATGTAATTTTGCTATTCTCTTCTGAATTTAGCAAAACTTTTTTTTTTTTCCTGTTGTCCATGGGGATTATCGGAGAAGGCAATGGCACCCCACTCCAGTACTCCTGCCTGGAAAATCCCATGGACGGAGGAGCCTGGAAGGCTACAGTCCATGGGGTCGCTGAGGGTTGGACACAATGGAGCAACTTCTCTTTCACTTTTCACTTTCGTGCATTGGAGAAGGAAATGGCAACCCACTCCAGTGTTCTGGCCTGGAGAAAGAAATGGCAACCCACTCCAGTGTTCTTGCCTGGAGAATCTCAGGACAGGGGAGCCTGGTGGGCTGCCATCTATGGGGTCACACAGAGTCAGACACGACTGAAGTGACTTAGCAGCAGTGACTTAGCATGGGGATTATAATAATGTCATTGATTTTCATATTTTTTAAAGGCTGAACTTGGTTATATTTGGGGGACTCATTAATTCTTTGTTTACATGGCTTTTATAAACATACTTTCCTGGATAAATTTGACTAATTTGAATTGATATAAATTTCTTTTCTCTCCTATCTTTAGTTTTATTTAAAGACCCTAGGGGGACATATTTGAAATTATTCATTCATTTAGAGAAATCAAAGAAAGTCTGTGAGAGATTTGGTTTCTTTTCATCTTTAGTTTTAGAAATTGTATTTTCACAGATTTTGACAATATTGGACTCCTTAAGGGAAAATATACAAGACTAGAATTTTTGTATGAATTTTAAAGCAAGTAGAATCTTTAAAGAATGTTACTAGGTAAAGCGTCTGTCTACAATGTGGGAGACCCGGGTTCGATCCCTGGGTTGGGAAGATTCCCTGGAGAAGGAAATGGCAATCCACTCCAGGACTATTGCCTGGAAAATCCCATGGACAGAGAAGCCTGGTAGGCCACAGCCCATGGGGCTGCAAAGAGTCGGACATGACTGAGCGACTTCACTTCACTTCACTAAAGATACAAAACAAACATAAACATTAAAAATGCTAATAAGTGCCCCAGATTCTGTATTTATCATACTCATCCCTGACATCTCCATCTTCTACACTGCTGCCACTAGTATGGACACAATCATCCAAGAACAATTGAAACCAGAACCAGGAACAAATTCAGCCAAGAATCAGATTTTGCACTCTCCAATTGCCCAGTTACTTAACCTGTGGCTCAATACAAGGAAGCGTGGAAAAGTCATGGATATGACTTTTAGGATGCAGAGTGAACCCAGATAATGTTCAAAGGACATGCACATGCAGTAAATATCTTCAGATTTGGGGACTTCTCATCTTCCACAGCCACGTGTACCAATTCTTTATAATAAATTTCTCTCTCTCTACCTTAGAGAGATACAGAGACATAGTCATGGATGTATATCTATATACCTGTATCATACTGGTTCTGTTTCCCTGGAAAACCCAGAGTAATGATAGCTTACAGTAAACGATGTTGGATTTGTAATCTCCGAAGAAGATTTAGCTTGGGGACCAGGGACCAGCTGAGTTTTATTAAACTGAAAAAGGGACAGAGAAAGTTTCTGACATAGTCAGAAGGGAGACAGAGAGTGGCCCCACTCAGTCTTATCAAGGCAGTATATACTTTTACCAGACCCACTCCCACAACATACATCTTAAATTAACAAGATTACAGCTAACAACAGAAAGGTCTTACCAGACCCATTCCCACAGTACACACATTTTAAGATAACAAGATTAGTCAGAAGCTTCTTGTTAAGGAGAAATATATCCTCGAGCAAGATACATTGTTATATTGACTAAGACCAAGCAACGTAGAAAAAAACAGTTTGTCTTTTTTTCCTCCTTGAGAGCCTTGGACTCCTTTCTCCTTTTCCAGGGCCCTGGACTCCTTTCATCTCCTCAGGGACCCAGGACTTCTTATCAACCTGCCTAGTAATTGACTCTCTCAGAAAAACAAGTGCTGAGCCACTCCTGAGTATTAAGATTAGGACCATCCCAGGAATGGCAAAACACGAGACAAAAGGACCTGGAATCACCATATGACCTTGTGGAACAGAGATTCCTACCTACCCTGGACCACTTGCCACCTGGACTGCTATATGACAGAGCTTGCATCTTCTGTCTTGTTGAAACCATTGTGTTTGCTTCTCTGTTAGAGTTGCTTAGCTTATGCTCCGACATGGTGCCAACAGTCAACCAGGGCACATTTGTTCTTCTTCAGGTTACTATTTTTCTTCCCTTAAGTTTGCATCTTTGACTACAAAAGTTGGGAAATTAGACTATCTGTGTGTCCATGGCCTCTTTGCCCAACTCCATAACCCATTTGAATAGCTATAGTAAATTTGTAAAGAAATTCATGATGTGTTCTCACAGTTTGTAATTGTAATTCATGTACTTATTAATTCACACTTCCACTGTATAGTCATAAAGGATTTGATTTAGGTCATACATGGAAGGACTAGTGGTTTTCCCTACTTTCTTCAATTTAGGCCTGAATTTTGCAATGAGGAGCTCATGATCTAAGCCACAGTCAGCTCTCCGTCTTGTTTTTGCTGACTGAATAGAGTGTCTCTATCTTTGGCTGCAAAGATATAATCAATCTGATTTCAGTATTGACCATCTGGTGATGTCTATGTGTAGAGTCTTCTCTTGTGTTGTTGGAAGAGGGTGTTTGCTGTGACCAGTGCATTCTCTTGGCAAAACTCTGTTAACCTTTGCCCTGATTCATTGTGTACTCCAAAGCCAAATATGCCTGTTATTCCAGGTATCTCTTGACTTTCTACTTTTGCATTCTAGTCCCCTATAATGAAATGGACATCTTTTTTGGGTGTTAGTTCTAGGAGGTCTTGTAGGTCTTCATATAGTGGGTTATACAGTGGACGTGTCAAATAGATTCATGGGATTAGATCTGATAGAGTGACTGAAGAACTATGGACAGAGGAGGTTTGTGACATTGTACAGGAGACAGTGATCAAGACCATCCTCAAGAAAAATGCAAAAGGCAAAATGGTTGTCTGAGGGGGCCTTACGAATAGCTGTGAAAAGAAGAGAAGTGAAAGGCAAGGATAAAAGGAAAGAGAAACCTATTTGAATGTAGAGTTCCAAAGAATAGCAAGGAGAGATAAGAAAGCCTTCCTCAGTGATCAATGCAAAGAAATAGAGGAAAACGATAGAATGGGAAACACTAGAGATCACTTCAGCTATGAAATTAAAAGATGCTTACTCCTGGGAAGGAAAGTTATGACCAACCTAGATAGCATATTCAAAAGCAGAGACATTACTTTGCCAACAAAGGTCCATCTAGTCAAGGCTATGGTTTTTCCAGTGGTCATGTATGGATATGAGAGTTGGACTGTGTAGAAAGTTGAGTGCCGAAGAATTTATGCTTTTGAACTGTGGTGTTGGAGAAGATTCTTGAGAGTCCCTTGGACTGCAAGGAAATCCAACCAGTCTATTCTAAAAGAGATCAGTCCTGGGTGTTCTTTGGAAGGACTGATGCTAAAGCTGAATGAAACTCCAATACTTTGGCCACCTCATGCGAAGAGTTGACTCATTGGAAAAGACTCTGATGCTGGGAGGGATTGGGGGCAGGAGGAGAAGGGGACGACAGAGGATGAGATGGCTGGATGGCATCACCAACTCGATGGACATGAGTTTGAGTGAACTCTGGGTGTTGGTGATGGACAGGGAGGCCTGGCGTGCTGCAATTCATGGGGTCGCAAAGAGTCGGACATGACTGAGCGACTGAACTGAACTGAGAGATCTCTTCCAGAAAATTAGAGATACCAAGGGGACATTCCGTACAAAGATGGGAACAATAAAGGACAGAAATGATATGGACCTAACAGAAGCAGAAGATATTAAGAAGAGGTGGCAAGAATACACAGAAGAACTATACAAAATAGATCTTCATGATCCAGATAACCATGATGGTGTGGTTACTCACTTAGAACCAGACATCCTGGAATGTGAGGTCAAGTGGGCCTTAGGAAGCATCACTATGAACAAAGCTAGTGGAGGTGATGGAATTCCAGTGGAGCTATTTCAAATCCTAAAAGATGTTGTGAAAATGCTGCACTCAATAGGCCAGCAAGTTTGGAAAACCTGGCCATGGTCACAGGACTGGAAAAGGTCAGCTTTCATTTCAGTCCCAAAGAATGGCAATGCTAAAGAATGTTCAAACTCCTGCACAATTGCACACATTTCACACGCTAGAAAAGTAATGCTCAAAACTCCCCAAGCCAGACTTCAAGTATGTGAAACATGAACTTCCAGATGTCCAAGCTGGATTTAGAAAAGGCAGAGAAGCCAGAGATAAAACTGCCAACATCTGTTGGATCATTGAAAAAGCAAGATATTCCAGAAAAACATCTACTGCTTTATTGACTATGCCAAAGCCTTTGTGTAGATCACGGCAAACTGTGAAAAATTCTTAGAGAGATGGGAATACCAGACTACCTGACCTGCCTCCTGAGAAATCTGTGTGCAGGTAAGAAGCAACAGTTAGAATCAAACGTGGAACAACAGACTGGTTCCAAATCAGGAAAGGAGTATGTCAAGGTTGTAGGTTGTCACCTTGCTTATTTAACTTATATGCAGTGTATATCATGTGAAATGCCAGGCTGGATGAAGCACAAGCTGGAATCAAAATTTCTGGGAGAAATATCAATAACCTCAGATACACAGATGACACCACCGTTATGGCAGAAAGCGAAGAACTAAAGAGCTTCTTGATGAAAGTGGAAGAGGAGAGTGAAAAAGTTGGCTTAAAACTCAACATTCAGAAAACTAATATCCTGGAATCTGGTCCTATCACGTCATGGCAAATAGATGGGGAAACAATGGAAACAGTGAGAGTTTTATTTTTGGGGCCCCAAAACCACTGCAGATGGTGACCGCAGCTGTGAAATTAAAAGACGCTTACTCCTTGAAAGGAAAGTTATGACCAACCTAGACAGCATATTAAAAAGCAGAGACATTACTTTGCCAACAAAGGTCCATCTAGTCAATGCTATGGTTTTTCCAGTAGTCATTTATGGATATGAGAGTTGGATTATAAAGAAAGCTGAGCGCTGAAGAATTGATCCTTTGAACTGTGGTTGTTAGAGAAGACTCTTGATGTCCTTTGGACTGCAAGGAGATCCGACCAGTCCATCCTAAAGGAAATCAGTCCTGAATATTCTTTGGGAGGACTGATGCTGAAGCTGAAACTCCGAAATTTTGGCCACCTGATGCAAAGAACTGACTCTCTTGAAAAGACCTTGAGCCTGGGAAAGATTGAGGGCAAGAACAAAAATCAGATGATGAGATAGTTGGATGGCATCATTGACTCAATGGATATGAGTTTGAGAAAGCTTCAGGAGTTGGTGATGGACAAGGAAGCCTGGTGTGCTGCAGTCCATGGGGTTGCAGTTTCTTTTAATTTGAAATATATTGCAAACTTCCAGTTTATATGAATTAATGGAATAGGGCCACAGTGTAAGTATCCTAAATACAATTCAACCGGTGTTAATTGGGTAAGTAAAATATGCAAGCATCCAGTTGGTCCTATTAGGAGACACAAAGTATTATAAAATAAATCTCTCATCCTCATAGGGAGCTAATATTTTAATGAGGGAGAAAGGATATTCATAATTTTACTATAATTTCCCCAAATGGTTATTTCAATAAAAATAATATTCAGTTTTAGAGGGAAGTGGACAATGATCCTGCATTATCAAAAATAATGCAAACGTTATTTCTATACAGTTTTTGGAATGCATTTTCATGGAATCACATGGAAAATTTTAAACCTGGGTGCACAGAGAGGGAGATAGGAACACAACCTCAAAGGTAGAGAGGTGCTCTATGAAGTATGAAAAATCACTATTAAGGGCTGTAGTTGTTAACTGAGAGTTAACTTATTTACCTCCATTATAGCTTTCTTTCTTTCATTCTTTTTTTAGGTATCTGTATCATCATACATTTCTTTACTAAAGTTTTGCTATTCAAGCACTATGAGTAAGCCTTACTCAACCAGAAATGATCTACAGAATAATTAGCTTAGAGTTATAATATTTTCTTTCTGACTTCATGAGAAAGAGAAAAAATTCTTATTAGGCTCACATCTGAATTGGTAGAATCCTCACGATATCTCAAATATAAGAAAAGTTTGTCATAACATGTTATTTGGAGTGCAGTTTTTAACCTATAAATTTTCCTTTCTTTTGTCTGGTGGTATAATGGTGAGTGAAGTTTGCATATGCAAAAGTCTATATGGTATGAAATTAAGTTCAAAAGGATGAAAAGATAAGAAGGCAAGTAGCAACAATCAGCTGCTATAAATTATAACTTCCTGGCCACAGTGACTTGCAATGCAGGCAACTAAAATAAATTGTGAGTGAACCCATCAAACTGCTATTTGAGGAATTCTGAGGAATAGAAAATTCAGGAAGAATCAGAGTTGGGTAAGTTTATTTCTGATTTTCTTTTTTTTTAAATGAGGTCTTCCACACACTGTCAAGCTAACTCACACTCAGAAGACAAGGAAAAGCCACGACATGACTAATCAACCAGTCTAGATACAATGAGGCATTTTTAGGATTAGACCATCTATTACTTACAGACAGTAGGGAGCTGAGTAGGCCAAGGGACTGGTGCCAAAGTCTTTGGCCCCTGCACCAAAACAGGAAGGGGCAACGAGTCCGTCTCTGGGGTATTCCATTGCTAAGTTGCCTGTGCTTCATGAGAACCCAGGAGATGATGAGAATCTGTCTCATAGTATCTTTTCAGGGAGGTAGGGATGTAAGTGGGAGATGGCTTCATAACAGGTCATTAGAGGCATCCAAAATTTTCTCCATTCCAGGATTGCGTTCAGCCAGGACTCAGATAATCTAAAGTTCAGGCTTTGCAAGGTTGCCAGGACAAAACTGTTCCTCTACACAAATCAATAAACTTGAATGGGCCTAGAGTAAAATCTTAAACATATTATTTATAAGTGAGATGACTTGTAAACACGAAGATAATGATAAGATAATGATGAAGATACTGACAAGGTAAAATTTAATATAAATATGTATGTAGTTATGGCTTTGTTTCCGGGAACTGACCTTCCAAACTGAGAATGAAAATGGGTTTAGCAGAAATCCTCAAAGAAATAGACTTAGGGGTTTACAAAACCCAAGGATTTTACTGGATAATTTAATAAGAACATATTGTGATATGAGTGCCAAGTGAGTAAATGGGCTCTTAGGTCCTAGTATTAGGATACTGTTTTCAGCCCCATGGGAGTGATACGCTTTGTCTAACTCATGTACAGGAACATGACTAGGGGGTCACTTGAAGAACCCACAATTTAGGTTGAGGGGGCTGAAACCACACTAGATAGGAAGTAAGGATTTTGTAGTTCAGAGGAGAATCAAGAGGAGTTATCATTGTTGTTAATTAGATTCCTATCATGTTCTAGATACTGTGTTACATGCTTTACATGAATTATGAATGAAAGCCTCACAATACGAACAATGACTATTATTACCATCATTTTCCACGTGAGATAGTGAAGACTCCATGAGGTTAAATGGCTGCCCAAGGTTACCACGATGTTAACTAGTGCCTGAGCTGGGGTTTGAACTCCAGTGGACTACTCCGGGTTCACACTCCTATGCAGTATACTGTGATATCTCACTGACACTTTCCAGTGTTTGAAGGGCTTTAATATTTAAATGGAGTATTAAGGACTGAATGGTGTTCCCCTCAAATTTATATGGTAAACCTCTAACCCCCAATGTGACTGTGTTTGGAAATAGATCTTTAAAGAGCTAATGAATGTGGAGTTACTAAGCCAACAAGACAGATGCCCTTTTAAGAAGAGGAGATTCCAGGGGTCAGCACACAGAGAAAAGGCTATGTGAGGGCACAGTGAGAAGGTGGCCTCAGCAAGCCAAGACCTCAAGAGACACCAAGCCTACCAACACCTTGATCCTGAACCTCAACCTCCAGAGCTATGAGAAATACATTACTACCATTCCAGCTACTGATTCTGTGGTGTTTTTATATGGTAGCTAAAGTACTAGCATAAAGGGTTAGATTACTTTCATATTTGACAAGCAGTGAGCTGAAAGTATGAGATAGTATGAGATAGGGGGAACCCTGGCCCTTGATCTGGTGGCCTATGAGGACCGCAAGGAAAGTGCCAAAGTGGAAGCTGTAGAGAGACAACTTAAGACTCTATAAAGGGAAGAACCTTCTTTAAAGGGGCTCCAAAAATATCCTTATTAAGTTGCCTTGGCTTTGAGGTATTTCTGATTAAAATGCAATTGAATTGTATTTAGCATGAATGAACTTTTATAGGTGATGTTGATGAAAAGATTTCAATGTTCAACAGTTGGTTGGACTAGATAATCAGGGCTTCCCTGGTGGCGTAGTCCATAAACAATCCAGCTGCAATGCAGGAGAATCCAGGCTCGATCCCTGGGTTGGGAAGATCCCCCCCAGAAGGAAATGGCTACCCACTCCAGTATTCTTGCAGAATCCCATGGACAGAAGGGCCTGGTGGGCTGCAGTCCACGGGGTTTCACGAGTCAGACACAACTTAAAGGCTATTCCACCAGATAATCTCTAAAGTCTCACAATTCATGCCTCTCTTATCTTTGCACTTTGTACCCACTGAGGTTTGTTTAGAAAGATATATTTTGTTAAAATACTGTTAGATTTATGGAAAATGGCAAGGACAGCACTCCAGTATTCTTGCAGAATCCCATGGACAGAAGGGCCTGGTGGGCTGCAGTCCACGGGGTTTCACGAGTCAGACACAACTTAAAGGCTATTCCACCAGATAATCTCTAAAGTCTCACAATTCATGCCTCTCTTATCTTTGCACTTTGTACCCACTGAGGTTTGTTTAGAAAGATATATTTTGTTAAAATACTGTTAGATTTATGGAAAATGGCAAGGACAGCTCAGAGAGTCCCTTCGTGTCCACACCCGGTTTTCCCTCGTGTTGCTGTCTTACATTACTGTGGTGTTTGTCACAATTAATGAACCAGTATCCCCACTGAACTGTCAAACTTGCTTTTTTTTTTTTTTTGGAAAAAATTTCAACTTTGACTTTAGTTTAATCAAATGGAATCATTTCTTTGTATTGAAGGTAACTGTTGAAAATATAAAAATACCAGTTGCTTCTGAGAGTTCTATCTGGGCAAAAAAATGTGAGGAAAAAAGCAAAAACTCACTCCCCGGATTTTAGCCAAGTGGGCAGGATAAAAGCTTTAGAGTCTTGAGAATTATTAGATAGCTCAAAAATGGACACTGGGTAGAAATTGAGAAATATATGTATTGGAGGGGAAAAAGCAACAGAATGCTGAGAGTTACTCTTCTTCCTTTTTTTTTTTTTTTTTGGTCATTTGCACAGGGAGAACCTAGAAAAGCCATGGGAAAGCCAGATTTTATTTTTCTTTCTTTGTGCTTAGGATAGCAGTTGTCTCCCCCTAAGGAGAGGGGGAGAAATCTGGAAATTCTTCCTGATTGGCAGCAGAAGCCTCTCAGGCTTTGGGGGGAGGATTTCTGACTCTGTGCCCCATCACACATACTGCAGTTCCTGTCATGCAGGTTCTGTAAGGGTCCTTCTCTGGACACCATTTACCTGGCACACCTTGATGCCATGAGGTGCCTATTGCAGAAGCACAAGAGGAACTGTCTGACCCTTCCTTTCAGCACTATTTCTGTTGTAAGAATTTTTAGAATTAAAAACTATATAAGGAAGGATATAAGACTTCATCCTGGGATTCAATTATTTTCCTAGAGAATTATATGTTTGAAAAATTATCACTCTCTCTCTACAGGTATTGGCATGTTGAACTTAGCCTAAAAGATGGTGTACTCCCACCTAAAAAATCTAATCTATAAAATCCCAAATTTTCCCACAATACTGAAAACATATTTTTCATCACAAACGGTATCCCCAAGAGGCAGATCTGAATGCAATTCTGTGTCATAAAAGAAGCAACATGGTAACATTAACTCAGCTGATGAAACCCCTGGGAGGAGGCTATAGTATGTTTAAATGGCAGCATCCAGTTGGGCACTGAATTATGTGAAACATCCCAAAGTAAAAGCTTTCTGCCCATTGATGGAAACTCAGACATCACTCCATTTAGCAGCCTTTCTTTTCCTCTAAAATGGCAAAGCTATCTCTTCACTTTGTCATAACAAAGATGATACCTGTTCCCAGGCAGTCACACTGGAGATGGCTAACATGTCCACCAAACTGGAAAACAAACACATTTTAATTCCACACAGACTTGTGCAGTAGTTAAGAAGAATATGAATAACCAGAGTTACAGATCCATAGTTGTGGAAAACCTTAATGATTGATTGAGATAGTTGAAAAATACTTTTACATTAGCAATCAGCAGAATTAGCATTACCACCTATGAGGCAAGATGGGAATCAGCAGTTTCCATGAAAGTAAGACAAAGAAAGGGGAAGATTTATGCATAACAAGACAAAAAACGTGCCCCCAAACTCATCTAGATACAATTTTCATTAATCCTTGAATGAGGAGGGATTAAATATTAAGCATAGCTCCTAAACATCTACTGTAAACATGTATTCTTACATTAACTATTGAATAAAAGGCAAGTGGTGAGTTCATTCCATATTTCAGATTCAGTCCTTCTTAACTAATCCTTGTACTGGTTTCCAAAATCCCTTCATTGAATCCCTCAGCAACCATTGAGGGAGGTCCCTTGACTGTGTCCTCACAAACTTACCCATCAGTCAATGGCTGGTCTGCAGAGTAGGCAGAACCAGGTACATGGCTGGCTGTCTAGGTTCTCCCTGCGCAAAGCATCCCTGTCAAGACACAGCCATATGACTCTCTGACATCTTTGATCTGCATTTCTCAGGCTGTGGTGGGCGGATCATGTGTGTCAGAATTCCCAGAGGGGCTTATTTAACATACAGACTCTAAGTCCCCCTTCCTGCATCCCAAGTAATGCATCAAAATCTCTGGGAATGTCATTTTAAAGACAACTGCTTTGAATGAGCAAACAAATGATTGAGAACTACTGTTTCAGGTTCTGCCAACATTAAAGGGAATGTTATATAGCAATTCTTTGGGAAACCAAGAGATTAATTGCCAGTTTATAATATTTCCCTGGGAACTCTTCTATTTGTATCCATAAATGATTTTCTCAGGAAGGCTTCACTTGGATGTTGAAAATATTTATAGTATGTGTAGGGAGGTTACCTATAATTACCTACCTGAGAACCCATAAGACAGAACCATGTTATATATCTACAGATAATTTTTCTAATTGCTCAAGCAATGTGGAAAGCACTTACTTAAAAACTAAATTGAAGTAATACAACTGAGACAAATCTATTTTGTTGGTTCCCACATTTCTCCATATATCTAAACCCAGTACACATTTCCACAGCAAGTTACATGTGGTTTTATAAATCATTAATGTAAATCAGAGTAATGTTCTAATGTTGTTCCACTCAGAATCTTACAGAAAATATTTTCTATGATTATGTTCACTTGACAGCAACAATTACACTGTGTACTTCTGTAGCTGGACCAATATATAAACCAAAAATCTTGATTTTTCATTCACTGACTTGTACGAAATGCTCTTTCTCTACAAGGTCATAATACAAAATTATATATGCATTTTGAAATATAATCCAAAAGTATTGTGTTAGGAGAAACAGTAAGTATTTCAGCAAAACTAAAAATATATTCTTGAAGTTTGGTGTGATGATTAAGAGTATAGACTGTGGAACTAGAATTTCTAGACTCAAAATTCCAGTTCTCACATTTCTTAGCAGAACATCCTTGGGCAAATAACTTCTCTATGCCAAAGTTTTCTTATCTGTTAAATAGCAAAAATAATTGCACTCTCTTATTGGTTTGCTGTGATGGTTACTTGAATTTTATATATAAGACCAATAGAACTCAAAGTTAGTGTATTATTATCATTTTAATCTATTTGATGACATGCCAAAATTATGCTTCAAGTCATTAATCTGTTTTCAGTGTATTTTCCTTCCCCATTTTGCTCTTGAGGGTTCTTTTCAAAATTATTGAAATCAACAACATAACATTGATTTCAGATGTTTAATGTTATGATATTGTATATATTGCAAAGTGATCACTGTAAGTTCAGTTTGCATCTGTCAACAACATTTTCCCTTGTGATGAGAACTTTCAAGAGCCATTCTCCTAGCTACGCAAATAGTGAAAGTGAAAGAAAGTGAAAATCGCTCAGCATGTCCAACTCTTTGCGACCCCATGGACTATACAGTCCATGGAATTCTCCAGGCCAGAATGCTGGAGTGGGTAGCCTTTCCTTCTCCAGGGGATCTTCCCAACCCAGGGACTGAATCCAGGTCCCCCATATTTCAGGCAGATTCTTTACCAGCTGAGCCACAAGGGAAGCCCAGGCAAACAGTAGTATTAATGACTATGGTCACAATGTTGTACTTTTCATCCCCCTGACTTATTCATGCTGTAACTGCACATGTGTACATTTTGACCCCCTTCACTCATTGCACTCACCCTACCCCCAACTCTGGCAACCAGCAATCTGTTCTCTGTGTTTTATGAGGGATCTCCCCCCACACCTTCAGCCCATATCAATGCTGAAAAAAAGATTAAAAGTTACCACTGACTTGAATGCTAAAGGAGGATTCTAGGGTCAGTTTTTATAATATCAGTGAGAAGCTTGAGGGCTTGGGGCTGGGGAAAGGCCATAATGGTGACTATAGGGAAAGAACTAGAGGAAGAGATTGGGAGTCTGCAGAGTTGGAGGGAAAGAAAAGGCCCTTCATCTGGAGACGACTCCCAGTGAGCACGCCATCCATTGTGGACACCTGTCCTTCTCATCCTACAGGCAGAAAAACTGCTCCCCAGCATCCCTGACACATAGAAGCTTCTGTTAACAGGCTGGGGAACCTGGCCACATTGCATGGGTTTAGGCGTTTGAAGGGAGAACCTCAACATTGCAGATTCAGTTGAGTATTGAGCCAGTGGAGATGTACCTAAGAATGGAGCAGTGAACAGACAATTGCTGTTACAATTCAGATACATGCATCTACCTATGTACTGGAAAAATGCTACATGGCAAAAAGGTCAAGCTGGAGTTTGGGTGTTTTTAATTTCCAAATTCTACAATTATGAGAATTAGTCAGCTACACTGATTAATTATAGAGTAGTTTTGAGTAGAGTAAAAAAAAGTTCCTGCTCAAATAATTCTTCCCTAGAACTTTTAATATTTCCCTCTTAAATGAATCATTTCCCTTTGTCCTTTATCAAAAACAGGCTTTTAAAAAAATCTCACAAATTTCTTTCTCATGACATAAATCTCAACCTCCCACTACCAGTTACCATGTCTCATAGCTTCTATTTGCACTCGGGATGACTATTATCACACTGTTAGTTTCATATTTCCACTATTTATTTATTCCCTCCTACATCTGTACATAGACAGAAATATAAGAGTATATGTATATATTATGTAAGTATGATAATGTTTGGAAAATTGCATTTTCCAAATTAATTAAGCCCTAACCTGTTCAAGTCGATTTCATTCATTGCTTTCCTTGACTTTTCAGAAATATCTGACACCAATTCCCTTGTCTACTTTCTTGAAATTATCTTCCTTTCCATCATAGTAATATGATGGTTTTCTTTCTTTCTTTTGTAACTCCTTTGATGCTTTTGGATAAGACTCTTGAGAGTCCCGTGGACTGCAAGGAGATCCAACCAGTCCATTCTGAAGGAGATCAACCCTGGGATTTCTTTGGAAGGAATGATGCTAAAGCTGAAACTCCAGTACTTTGGCCACCTCATGCAAAGAGTTGACTCATTGGAAAAGACTCTGATGCTGGGAGGGATTGGGGACAGGAGGAGGAGAAGGGGACGACAGAGGATGAGATGGCTGGATGGCATCACGGACTCGATGGACGTGAGTCTGAGTGAACTCCAGGAGATGGTGATGGACAGGGAGGCCTGGCGTGCTGCGATTCATGGGGTCGCAAAGAGTCGGACACGACTGAGCGACTGAACTGAACTGAACTGTGAAATCTTAGGGGTCATCTTTGACCTAAAGAAACATAGTCTAGTGCAAAAACCAACATTCTGATGGACACTGCTGAATGGCTGACCCAGTCTCAGTGCTTAAACCTCTTCTCTGCCATTTTCCTTTATATAATCTACTAGTCATCTATGGGGTCACACAGAGTCGGACACGACTGAAGTGACTTAGCAGCAGCAGCAGCACACAATTAAGTATAAAATCTGTAAGCAGTAAGCTATCTACCAAAAGAGCAGGGATGGGGAGAAGTCATTTAAATGGCAGAGATGAGGAAGCTTTCTATAGGAGGTGACACTTGGGATGAACATCTCAAGATGGAAAAATTTCAAGAAGTAAACATATTCCACATGGATGAAACTACTAAAGCAATGGCACAGAAATAGAAAAATATTAAAAATTCTTAGTTCTAGGATGAAGAATGATCACCAGAAGTGACAGATGTGAACCATGGTAGGCTGTGGGGGGTGGGGAACACATAGATCATAGCTAAATGCTATGGAATCTGGCTGGCTTTATTTAGATAAAAGGGAGTCTTTGACAGTTTAGGGAGAGGAGTATCATGATCGAGCTATGTATTAGAGAGCTCGAGTATCAGTGTGGAGAACACAGTGGAGGATGAGAGAGTAGAGGTGGGGTATTCTTTAAAAAATATCTCATTTAATATCAGTCATACATTATTCTCCCATATTTCTATGTTAAATATTTAGTCATTCCTTGCCTTCTAAGAGCATAAGCTCTTTAAGGCAGGAGCCATATCATGTTTTTCTTTCAAGTATACTATCCCAGATATTATCACCCTGCCTTGTACATTATCTTCATAATTTTCATTGTCATATTAAGTAACATTGAGCACTTGCCACATACCAGTTGTTTTTGTCTAGTCACTAAGTTGTTAACACTGCCCCAAGGACTATAGCCTACCAGGCTCCTCTGTTTGTAGGATTTCCTAGGCAAGAAAACTAGAGTAGGTTATCATTTCCTTCTCCACATACCAGACACTATGCAAAATCAATTACATGCATTATCTCACTTAATCTTTAAATATGATTGTCCCCAATTTACACATGTGTAAACAGGAACTTAGGGAATTTAGTACTTTGCTCCAAAGCATGGAGATGGTAACCAGTAGACCCAGGTTTCAAAACAAGTTTTCTGTGACTTCAAAGTTATTAACAACAATGTTAAATGGACCCCCATGGTGGCCAGTCAATGAATACTTTTAAATGGTCGGGGAAATAAAAATGGTGGATCACAGAATGAAGACATCAACTCATCATTTGAGTTGATCTATATAGGCAATTAAACATATCCATTTATATTGGGAATACAACATGTGTTTGAATTGTGCAAAGTATCTCTCCTGTATTTTTAAAATAGTAAGGTTAATAAACAATGGTATAAAATATTACTTATGTAAATGAACATCATTAAGGAACCAAATAGTAAATAATGTCAGAACTGTATCCATATTCCCTAATGTCTCTTTTCCTGTTCCTGTGTATCTCCAGACTTTAATATGCTCTTGTTCCCATCATTCCATAAACTATAGCAATTTTCAATCTACTGGTGGTTTCTTTGACTAAACACGTGGGAATTTATGTCCTCCTGGGTTGAACCTTTGCTGATGACTCTGCCAATGAATTTGAAAGTCAAGCACACTTGACTCAGATAAGTCTAAAGAATAACTTCCTTTCTAAATAGCATTAAAACATGTATATTCAGTTCAGTTCAGTCACTCAGTCATGTCCGACTCTTTGCGACCCCATGAATCGCAGCACGCCAGGCCTCCCTGTCCATCACCAGTCCCGGAGTTCACTCAGACTCATGTCCATCGAGTCTGTGATGCCATCCAGCCATCTCATCCTCTGTCGTCCCCTTCTCCTCCTGCCCCCAATCTCTCCCAGCATCAGAGTCTTTTCCAATGAGTCAACTCTTTGCATGAGGTGCCCAAAGTACTGGAGTTTCAGCTTTAGCATCATTCCTTCCAAAGAAATCCCAGAGCTGATCTCCTTCAGAACGGACTGGTTGGATCTCCTTGCAGTCCAAGGGACTCTCAAGAGTCTTCTCCAACACCACAGTTCAAAAGCATCGATTCTTCGGTGCTCAGCCTTCTTCACAGTCCAACTCTCACATCCATACATGACCACAGGAAAAATCACGGACCTTAGTCGGCAAAGTAATATCTCTGCTTTTGAATATACTATCTAGGTTGGTCATAACTTTTCTTCCAAGGAGTAAGCGTCTTTTAATTTCATGGCTGCAGTCACCATCTGCAGTGCTTTTGGAGCCCATCTATTTCCCATGAAGTGATGGGACCAGATGCCATGATCTTCGTTTTCTGAATGTTGAGCTTTAAGCCAACTTTTTCACTCTCCACTTTGACTTCATGTATATTACCATATGTAAAATAGATGACCAGTGCGAGTTTGATGCATGAAGCAGGGCATGCAAAGCTGGTGCTCTGGGACAACCTAGAGGGATAGAGTGGGGAGGAAGGTGGGAAGGGGGCTCAGGATGGGCAGGGCACATGTATACCTGTGGCCAATTTATGTTGATGTATGGCAAAAACCATCACAATATTGTAAAGTAATTATCCTCCAATTAAAATTAATTTTTAAAAAGACTTCCTCTCTAGAGTTTACCATAGGAGCAAACTGAAGTTACCCTGTGCAGGACTTTGAGATCACACCTTTATTTGACTTCATTCCCATCACTTCCTTGCTTTCTTCAGCCTTTGACTGGTTTCGCTAATGAGATTTCCTTGATACATCACTTGCATATGAACCTTCATCTCATGATCTGCTTCTGGATATTGACATATGAAAAATGATATATTAAAATCAGAATATGTTAATGTTTCCCTTTAAAATAAATAATAGTTTCTTTTCAATACTTAACATGGTGCCTTCTTCATTTTAGGTGGGAAAAAATCAACAGTATCATGTTAGGATGCCCTCTGTTATCACTTAACTTTTCTTGAGATTTGAGTTTACCTATGATAATTTTTGTAGCAAACTACGTGGAAGAAAAGTTTTCTGCTGTGTTCCTGCATAAAAGTGCAACTTATAGACATTTTATTGTATGAAAACTAGAAATTGCCTTAAAGTTTTCACTATTGAATTTCTAGGAGTTTTAAATTCTAAGTTCTTAAATTATATTCCAAATATTGCAAATGTGCTTTAAGTGGGTACATTTTGAATTCACATGGTTCATATCATTCCATTTCTTCCAGCATTAGGAGCAAAACATTAATATGTTTCTTTTCTTCATTTTCTAAGCTGAACATTTTATTTCCTCCAGCAGGATCACAGATAAGCACATCATTCCAAATTTGGTACACTGGAAACCTCTCATGTTTAAATCATAGATGGTTTTTATGGGCTTTGTACCTTTTGCTAATTTATTCCACAGTTTGCTTCAGGTAACATTCTGAATGATGGCAGTTTCTTCTGCATCCAGACTGGTGATGCTGTTGAAATCTCCAAATGGCCAGGTCATAAATATGTCTTGTATTCTTTAAATAGACTCAATAGTCCTCATGATTTGCAAACTGGCCCCTCTTCCCTCCAGTCACCTTCCTTAAGTTGTAAGTGACTCATATGACCCCATCTTCATCTAATCCTACTTATGTGACTGACTACTGCTGACATGGAATAAAGCTACCTAACCTAGAAATTCTCTTCAAACTTGAAATGAAAATAGACATGGGAATTTTTAGCTGAAGATATATTTTTATATTTAAGCCCTTTGAGATACATCATGTTAGCTAATTCCCATGTCTTGGAGATTATATATTGAATCCAGATTTGAGTCTACTCTAAAGCCTTTAAGTGGAGTGAATGTTCTTCTCTTAAGTGCTAGCTGACCCTCCAGATAGAAGGCCAGGGTGTGGGAATGCAGAGAACCTACTGTAAGATGGAGAAGCAGATGGAAGACAGAAGACTGATATGCAAAAATGACCAAGGAGAAATCTATCACCAAATTCCAGGGCCTAATGGATGCTGGGCAAGAAAGATGAAGCTAAAAGGGCAGAAACTGAGGGAAAGGTGAAGGAAGTAGCAGGAATAAGGAAGAGTTGGACTTTTCCAATGTACTAAGCTGAGATGACTGCCTTCTGATGCCTTGGTGGTTTGATCCATGTTAAAACTGCGGGATCAGGAAAACAAGTACTATATTAAAATCCTCTTATACAATAATTAAGAATGATTCACTCTTTATAATTGAAGGGCACTGCAGTAGGCAACGGGGTTGCAAATAATAATAATGATCATCATCATCATTGTGATAATAGTAACAAAAATAGCTCGCACTCCCATAGAGCTTACTTGTATGGTGTATATTATGTGCCAGATTCTTCCCTAAGGGCTTCACATGTATTAACTCCTTGCAACAAATCTATGGGGGTGCTCCCATTCTCTTATTTATTTATTTTTTTGTGTTTTAGGTGCTACTGTTCTAATTATCATCTTATGAGTGAGGAATCAGAAATACAAAGAGGTAGGGCGCTTTGCTCAGTGTCACTCAGCAGGTAAGAAGCAGAGTCACAATTTAAATCTCAGGAAGTATGGATTCAGGATCTGCAGTAAACTGCCTTCAAATAAGGTGCTGTTAGATGGAGAGGCAGGAAATGTCCATAACCATATAAATGACCATAAAACCCATTTTGTCCTAAATATTAAATTAATGCTACACACAGTGGATGCCTCAGAGGTCTGGAGCTGGGAGCCAATGTGTGGCTGGCTACTTGTACAAGTTATAGAACATCCAGGAGTCAAATACCAAAACCAGACTTTGAGAAACAAAGGGGGTTCACTAGTGACATAACTTAAAAATCCCAGAGTTTTGGCACGACTGTCATAGAATGCAAATGATATTATCAAAATATTCTCTCCCTTATTTTGGATTTTTTTTCCTTCTGTCAGCTTAATCTCAGCAAAGTCCTCTTCATGTGGGCCAGATTGCTCCTAGCAACTTCAGAATTACTTTCTGCCTGTTTACCAGTAAGGAGGTTGTCCTATTCTGTGTTTCTAGAATCATTTCCAGGATTGATACTCAGATTCTAATTTCCATGGCTTTAGTGATGTATCTGCTTCCTGAACCAATTACTGTGCATGTTCTGGTTTATTTATTCATTCCTCACACCAGAAGTGTGCTCCTCTGAATCTGTATGGATTAATAGAGGTGGTTTCCCAAAGGAAAATCTAAATGTAGTTGCTGAAGGAAAGGGAAATGATGAACTTTGGAAGAAAATAAAGCAAAACAACAGATCCCTTGTCCCTAAATTACCATGGGACATTATATTGTCTAACCAGGTTAAGTACACAGATGACTATAGAGAAGGTAAAGCTGAAAATTTTTATTTTGGCCAGATTATGGAGAAACTAAGATATATGTAGATTTTCTTTTGTAGGCAATGGATAGATAACCATTGCACGTATTTCTGCAGTGAAGTAAGTAAATCCAACACTAGTGTAAGAGAAGTAATCTAGAAGAGATAGCTAGGCAATCATGGGTTCCCAAATCATTTACTAATTTCATGAGATTTTTAGAGGAAATCACACAATATATCAGATTGATATATTGATAAATTCATGTTCAGAAAACTCAAGTGGATACACAAAACTGCTCTGAAAATCTTATTTCACTGTCTTGAGCAATGGTCACTTTCTGAGATGGGTATTTCATACCGGTCCCTCCATTGTCTAAACTCTAATCCTTTCTCTTGCCTGTCAGGCCTTTCTGAAGGCCTCCGTCCTTACTGCCACCACATCAGCTCAAATTCCCTTCTCTCCACTTGAACTATTGCAGTATCTCATTAGATGCTGATGCCACCCTTGTTTTGGTTATGGCCCCATTCCATGGCTCTAGCCCATTGTGATGGGTACTAGGTCCTAGGGGTGATGTGGTGCAGTCGGTCATTAAATAAATCATTTAATGAAGTCCCACAGTAGAGGAAAGGAAAGGAACAAAAAGGTGAATGAAGGAATATTGAGCTTGTGTTTTGGCTGAAGAGAGGAAACCAGTAGAGAGAATTATGATGCAAAGAAAAAGAAGGGGAATAATTAATGGACCAAGGCCCCAGAGTATAGAAATGCATTTCAATAAAGACATCTTCTTACTCTGAAACAGGGGAGAAGTAACAAGGACTTGTTGAGTGTTGTTGTATCTTACCTGTTCTGCTGGTTTCCTACCCTGAACTCAAATCTGAAGATGCTATGGAGGTGAGTAAGTACTAGACAAATTTATTCAATACTTTGTTTAATTACTTCCTAGGCCTTTCTATGCCTATTGGAATTTGTGACCCACTGAATGTGAATCATTGTAGAATGTACATTGTATTAGAAACTGAAAAGCGAAAAGAAATTTAAGTCAAAACCACAATGAGTTATTACATCTGTCAGAATGGCTATCATCAGAAAGTACACATAAAAAATATTAGGGAGGATGGGGAGGAAAGGGAACCCTCCCTCACTGTTGATAGGGATGTGAATTGGTTTAGTCACAGTCTAAAATAGTAGAGAGGTTTCTCAAAAAACTAAAAATAGAACTACCATATGATCCAGCAACTCCACCCCTGGGTATATATCTGAAAAATGCAAAAATAGTAATAAAAATATACATATACCCTAATGTTCATAGCACTATTATTTACAATTGCAATGAAATGGAAGCAAACTAAGTGTGTATCAACAGATTAGTAAAGATGTAATATGACAAAGGAATACTATTCAGTCATACAAAGGAATGAAATCTTTGCCATTTGCATCAACATGGATGGACTTAGAGTTCATTATGCTGAACGAAATGTCAGAGAAGAACAAATACTGTATAATATTGCTTACATGTGAAATCTAAAACATACAACAAACTACCCTTATTAACGGGATGGCTTATTGTTTATGCCTGAACCATTGCAAAGCCCCAGACCCACAGATTCAGTTCATCTTTGGGCAGGTTCTTGATGTACTGTTTTTTGTAAACAACATGTATGAACCTTTAGTTTTGGAGTGAAAGTTGTAATGTTTAAATGGTGCTGAATTTCAGCTTAGTTTGGGAGCACTGAACATCAGAAGCAGGCAAAGAGATTGGGATCAACAGCAACATTGCATACAAAAGGACAATAGAGTTGTAAATCCACTCTACTTCAGTTTCAAAAATGACAGAGGTATATTAGTACATGTTTCTTAGCAACTTATTGATCAAACAGACATTAGCAAGCTAGAATGGTTGAATAACATGGTTAATGTATCCAGGATAATAGATTTATACAGAAATAGAAATGTAAAATATGCATAGAAAATTTTTGGCATTGTTAAATCTTCATAAAACATTAACAAAACTGTATAAATACTAGGTGACAAAGAAATTTCAATAAATAAAAGAATACCACACAAAATAATACAATCAGATTAGAAATCAATAGCAAATGGAAAAATAGAAAATTGGCACATGTTTAGAAACTAAACTCACACCTTTCAATATCCTTGTGTAGATATTTCATAATTAGAATAATTATGAATTTTTATTCATAAATTATTAGTACTAATAATTTCATAATCAGAATGAATATATGAAATTGTTATGTAATAAAATTTATGGTATATAGTTAGAGGTAGTATTCAGTAGAAAATTTAGAGCTTTAAAACATTTACTACAGTAAAAATAAAAGTCAAATGAACTGATTGGTCTCCTATAGAAAGAATTAACAATGTATGAAAGAGTTAAGCCTAAGTAAGAAGTAAACAAGAAAATTAAAATTATGACAATAATTTTTTTATGTAGCATTTATTGACCCATTTAGTCACAATAATAAAGGCAAATGCAGAAATTAATGAAATTGAGTAAAAATGGTAGAAAACATTAATCAAACCAAGTTTAGCCATTTAAAAATATAACTTCATTTAAATTGAAAAAAATCATTTTTCTATTGAGCTTTATCAAATTATCAAGGAAAAGATAATTCCTACCATACTAATTTTTTTTTAGAAAACAGATATATGCCCAATTCATGGTATAACTGGCTAGAAAAACCATTCTTCCAAACATGAAGATGATATGAAAAAGAAAATTTTAGGCCCCTTGCACTTAGAAATGTAAGTGCTAAAATGTAATAAGATACTAATTAAATCTAACAATGTAACATATCATGATTAAGTAGAATTTATTCTAGGAATTCAAATGTGATTTAATAACAGAGTTTCTATGCTAATGGATAAAAGAAAAAATTATATTAATTGAAATAAAAATGGTATAGAAAATGTATTTGATAGCATCCAATTACTGTTTGTGATTTAAAAGGTCTGGACAACTAGATATAAATGGAAAATTATATAACTCAATAAAAATCAATAAACATTACTTATTGGTGTTTAATAATACAAAATTCCTCACTTCCATTATTATTCTCATCACTGTATTGGAAGTGCCGACCAATGCCCCAGATAAGATAAACAAATAAGAGACATGTCAATCAGGATAGGTTAGATTATTTTGCAAGTCATAATAACTAAACATTTTAGTTACTTAAAAGCCACAAGAGTTTATTTCTTGCTCATGCTAAATGTTCTTTATGGGTTGGCAGAAAGCCTGGACTCATTGACACTCAAAGAGGCAGACTAGTGGAATAGCTACCATCTTAAACATTGCTAGTCATTGTATCTGAGGGAACAAGGCAACTTGGGAGAGTCTGGTGAAAGTGTTAGTCACTCAGTCATGTCCGACTCTTTGCAATCCCATGGACTGTGGCCCACCAGGCTCCTCTGTCCATGAAAAGGTCTGATATCCACAGTTAAATGTAAACAAATGGGACCTAATTAAAATTAAAAGCTTCTGCACAACAAAGGAAACTACAAGCAAGGTGAAAAGACAGCCTTCGGAATGGGAGAAAATAATAGCAAATGAAGCAACGGACAAAGAACTAATCTCAAAAATATACAAGCAACTCCTGCAGCTCAATTCCAGAAAAATAAACGACCCAATCAAAAAATGGGTCAAAGAATTAAACAGACATTTCTCCAAAGAAGACATACAGATGGCTAACAAACACATGAAAAGAAGCTCAACATCATTCATTATCAGAGAAATGCAAATCAAGACCACAATGAGGTACCATTTCACACCACTCAGAATGGCTGCAATCCAAAAGTCTACAAGCAACAAATGCTGGAGAGGGTGTGGAGAAAAGGGAAGCCTCTTACACTGTTGGTGGGAATGCAAACTAGTACAGCCACTATGGAGAACAGTGTGGAGATTCCTTACAAAACTGGAAATAGAACTGCCTTATGACCCAGTAATCCCACTGCTGGGCATACACACCAAGGAAACCAGAATTGAAATAAACACGTGTACCCCAGTGTTCATCGCAGCACTGTTTATAATAGCCAGGACATGGAAGCAACCCAGATGTCCATCAGCAGATGAATGGATAAGAAAGCCGTGGTACATATACACAATGGAGTATTACTCAGCCATTAAAAAGAATACATTTGAATCAGTTCTAATAAGGTGGATGAAACTGGAGCCGATTATAGAGTGAGTGAGTGAAGTCGCTCAGTCGTGTCCAACTCTTTGCGACCCCATGGACTGTAGCCTACCAGGCTCCTCTGTCCATGGGATTTTCCAGGCAATAATACTGGAGTGGATTGCCATTTCCTTCTCCAATGAATGAACTGAACAAGTATATTAATGCAGACTAGAGAACAAAGGTATATTTCAGGTCCCTGAAATGTGACGGGGACAGTCAGAAACAGCTTTAGAAAGCAGAGCTCATGCTAAACATTGGCAGGCAGAAGGATACAGAGTGAAGTAAGCCAGAAAGAAAAACACCAATACAGTATACTAACGAATATATATGGAATTTAGAAAGATGGTAATGATCACCCTGTATGCAAGACAGCGAAAGAGACACAGATGTGTGGAACAGTCTTTTGGACTCTGTGGGAGAGGGCGAGGGTGGGATGATTTGGGAGAATGGCATTGAAACACGTATAATATCATATAAGAAACGAATCGCCAGTCCAGGTTCGATGCAGGGTGCAGGATGCTTGGGCCTGGTGCACTGGGATGACCTGGAGGGATGGTGTGGGCGGGGAGGTGGGTAGGGGGTTCGGAATTGGGAACACGTATACACCCATAGCAGATTCATGTTGATTGTGGCAAAACCAATACAATATTGTAAAGAAAAATAATAATAATAATAAAATAATAAAATAATAAAAAAAAGAATGAAAGGCAGTTCTATAAATTGAACAAACAATATGAGATACACTTCTTATTGTTCTCATTCTCCTCTGACCACCAGACTAGCACTGATTCCCAGACTGGCATTTCATCATAACTGAATTAAGATTGAAAGACATTACAAAGAATAAATATTGAGATTTAACTTAAAAAAAAAAAAAGTGATAATGTGTCACCTGTCTCAGAACTCAGTTGGCCAGAAATAGTCATATGGTTCCACTCAATAAGGTCCAGAGAGGTAAGATATGGAAATATTGGTGGATATTACTAATAACTACCACAGAAGGATATTAATTGAAAGAGAAGACAAAAACCTGTCTTTTTTTGTAGATTTAAGAGTGTTTACATAAACTGACAAGAAATACAAAAACATTGAGAGTCCAATTATCATAACTAATAAGATCTTGTAGCAACATTGCTGAAAATACATGATCAGTTTAGATCAGTTTACAAAAGCAAATAATAGTACTAAATATCACCTGTGCATATGTCCATTGCCTTTTCTCCACTAACTGTGGATGAATATTTATCTTTCATGGCCACTTTAGAGCCAGATTCTAATTTCTCTCACTTATTCAAACAGATTACAACTCTCTATTTTTATTCATTCTGGAATATTTCCAGAACTCAAGCATTCTACAAGTTCTTGCAAATCTTAAAATAATCAGCAAAGTTCTCAAACATTCTACGAGTGCTCACATCTTAAGAATAATCCTGTTTGTTGATTGCACATCCACCTCTAACTCCCGTCCCACTTTATTACAGTTAAGAGTAAAACTTCAAAGAGCTGTCTGTTCTTGCTATCTCCAATTACTCTTCTTTCTTTTTATCCTGAATCCATAATCTTTTACCATTCTTTCCATGATGGTTAATGGCTTCTGTGTGGCTAATCCAGTCTTTACTTCTCAGGTCTTTACTAATTTGACCTATCACTGGTACTTGATAAAATGAATTACTTCCTCCTCTAAACCTCTGTTCACTTGGTTTCTACAAAATAGTAACCTTGTAAGTTTACTCCACTGTCACTTGTCACTCTTCATAATCTTTATTCATTTTCTCTGTATCTCTGGAGATACAGATGTGGGAGTATACCAGGATCAGTCCTTGGACTTCTTTTTTTCCCCTTTTCTCTGTTCCTTGGTGATTTACTATAGTCTTATAAGTTATATGGTAATGTTACTCAGATTTATATCTTAGAGACAGATCTTGCCTCTGAACTCCAGACTCACATATACAACTGTCTATTCCAGTCTCACTTGAGTATTTAATGACATCTAAAATGACCTTTTAGATCCCCTTTAAAAAAGGCATCTAAAAGATGAGGGGAATTTTTCTCCCTTAATTTGTTCTTTAAGTAGTCTTCCATTCAGTAAATGGAAACTCGATTCTGTAAGTCATTCAGGGTAAAAACTTTGAGATCATCAATGATCCTTCTTTCTCTCCCATATTCCAACTGACGAGTTGTCAATGAATCCAGAATCTGACCCCTTCTTTCCTCTTCCATTGCTACTACATCATCCAGATCACCATCACCTCTTATTAACCCTGTTGAAATCATCCCTAACTGGCCTTTCTTTTCCTGCTCTTGCCCCACTTACAGCTTAATTTCAACAGTGTCCAAAGTAAATCTGACTTGTGGATCAGTCTTGGTTCTCCTCCTATGCGCCAGCCCACTCAAAGGCAGTGCAGGGCAGTGTCTAAGAGCAGAGGCTCTGGAATTAGACTGTTGGGTTGGAATCCCAGTTCTGTCACTCACCTGCTGCATGACCTCAGGCAAGTTCCTTAAGCTAGGAATGTATGTGCATGGTTTCTTCACCTGTAAAGTAAGGAGTGATAGTAATAACTATCTCACAGTGTTGTTAGGGGATTCAGTTCAGTTCAATCGCTCAGTTGTGTCCGACTCTTTGTGACCCCATGGACTGCAGCACGCCAGGCTTCCCTGTCCATCACCAACTCTAAGAGCCTACTCAGACTCATGTCCATCATGTTGATGATGCCATCCAACCATCTCATCCTCTGTCGTCCCCTCTTCCTCCCACCTTCGATCTTTCCCAGCATCAGGGTCTTTTCAAAAGAATCAGTTCTTCACATTAGGTGGCCAAAGTATTGGAATTTCAGCATCAGTCCTTCCAATGAATATTCATTTATTTCACTGATTTCCCTTAGGATGGACTGGTTGGATCTCTGTGCAGTCCAAGGGACTCTCAAATGTCTTCTCCAACACCACAGTTCAAGAGCATCAATTCTTCGGTGCTCAGCTTTCTTTATAGTCCAACTCTCACATCTATACATGACTGAAAAACAATAGCTTTGACTAGATGGACATTTTTTGGTAAAGTAATGTCTCTGTGTTTTAGTATGTTGAGGGGATTAGATAAATTAAAATGTTTAAAACCCTTGGAATATTGCCTGGCAAATAATACAGGATATGTGTTAGCTGTTACTGCTGCTGCTAAGTCACTTCAGTCGTGTCCGACTCTGTGTGACCCCATAGACGGCAGCCCACCAGGCTCCCCCGTCCTGGGGATTCTCCAGGCAAGAACACTGGAGTGGGTAGCTGTTACTGCTGTTTTAATAAATACTTATATTGACTTTTAAGACTTTATACCATCTACCCATCCTAAGATAGTTCAGTTCAGTTCAGTTCAGTCGCTCAGTCATGTCTGACTCTTTGCAACCCCATGAATTGCAGCACGCCAGGCCTCCCTGTCCATCATCAACTCCCGGAGTTCACTCAGACTCGTGTCCATTGAGTCAGTGATGCCATCCAGCCATCTCATCCTCTGTCATCCCCTTCTCCTCCTGCCCCCAATCCCTCCCAACATCAGAGTCTTTTCCAATGAGTCAACTCTTCGCATGAGATGGCCAAAGTACTGGAGTTTCAGCTTTAGCATCATTCCTTCCAAAGAAATCCCAGAGTTGATCTCCTTCAGAATGGACTGGTTGGATCTCCTTGCAGTCCAAGGGACTCTCAAGAGTCTTCTCCAACACCACAGTTCAAAAGCATCGATTCTTCGGCGCTCAGCTTTCTTCACAGTCCAACTTTCACATCCATACATGACCACAGGAAAAACCATAGCCTTGACTAGGCGGACCTTAGTCGGCAAAGTAATGTCTCTGCTTTTGAATATACTATCCAGGTTGGTCATAACTTTTCTTCCAAGGAGTAAGCGTCTTTTAATTTCATGGCTGCAGTCACCATCTGCAGTGATTTTGGAGCCCAAAAAAATAAAGTCTGACACTGTTTCCACTGTTTCCCCATCTATTTCCCATGAAGTGATGGGACCGGATGCCATGATCTTCGTTTTCTGAATGTTGAGCTTTAAGCCAACTTTTTCGCTCTCCTCCTTCACTTTCATCAAGAGGCTTTTTAGCTCCTCCTCACTTTCTGCCATAAGGGTGGTGTCATCAGCATATCTGAGGTTATTGATATTTCTCCCGGCAATCTTGATTCCAGCTTGTGTTTCTTCCAGTCCAGCGTTTCTCATGATGTACTCTGCATATAAGTTAAATAAGCAGGGAGACAATATACAGCCTTGACGTACTCCTTTTCCTATTTGGAACCAGTCTGTTGTTCCATGTCCAGTTCTAACTGTTGCTTCCTGACCTGCATACAGATTTCTCAAGAGGCAGGTTAGGTGGTCTGGTATTCCCATCTCTTTCAGAATTTTCCACAGTTTATTGTGATCCACACAGTCAAAGGCTTTGGCATAGTCAATAAAGCAGAAATAGATGTTTTTCTGGAACTCTCTTGCTTTTTCCATGATCCAGCGGATGTTGGCAATTTGATCTCTGGTTCCTCTGCCTGTTCTAAAACCAGCTTGAACATCAGGGAGTTCACGGTTCACATATTGCTGAAGCCTGGCTTGGAGAATTTTGAGCATTACTTTACTAGCGTGTGAGATGAGTGCAATTGTGCGGTAGTTTGAGCATTCTTTGGCATTGCCTTTCTTTGGAATTGGAATGAAAACTGACCTTTTCCAGTCCTGTGGCCACTGCTGAGTTTTCCAAATTTGCTGGCATATTGAGTGCAGCACTTTCACAGCATCATCTTCCAGGATTTGAAACAGCTCAACGGGAATTCCATCACCTCCACTAGCTTTGTTCTTAGTGATGCTTTCTAAGGCCCACTTGACTTCACATTCCAAGATGTCTGGCTCTAGATTAGTGATCACATCCTCATGATTATCTGGGTCGTGAAGATCTTTTCTGTACAGTTCTTCTGTGTATTCTTGCCACCTCTTCTTAATATCTTCTGCTTCTGTTAGGTCCATACCATTTCTATCCTTTATCGAGCCCATCTTTGCATGAAATGTTCCCTTGGTATCTCCAATTCTCTTGAAGAGATCTCTAGTCTTTCCCATTCTGTTGTTTTCCTCTATCTCTTTGCATTGATTGCTGAAGAAGGCTTTCTTATCTCTTCTTGCTATTCTTTGGAACTCTGCATTCAGATGCTTATATCTTTTCTTTTCTCCTTTGCTTTTCGCCTCTCTTCTTTTCAGTGCTATTTGTAAGGCTTCTCCAGACAGCCATTTTGCTTTTTTGCATTTCTTTTCCATGGGGATGGTCTTGATCCCTGTCTCCTGTACAATGTCACGAACCTCATTCCATAGTTCATCAGGAACTCTGTCTATCAGATCTAGGCCCTTAAATCTATTTCTCACTTCCACTGTATAATCATAAGGGATTTGATTTAGGTCATACCTGAATGGTCTAGCGGTTTTCCCTACTTTCTTCAATTTAAGTCTGAATTTGGAAATAAGGAGTTCATGATCTGAGCCACAGTCAGCTCCTGGTCTTGTTTTTGTTGACTGTATAGAGCTTCTCCATCTTTGGCTGCAAAGAATATAATCAATCTGATTTCGGTGTTGACCATCTGGTGATGTCCATGTGTAGAGTCTTCTCTTGTGTTGCTGGAAGAGGGTGTTTGCTATGACCAGTGCATTTTCTTGGCAAAACTCTATTAGTCTTTGCCCTGCTTCATTCCGCATTCCAAGGCCAAATTTGCCTGTTACTCCAGGTGTTTCTTGACTTCCTACTTTAGCATTCCAGTCCCCTATAATGAAAAGGACATCTTTTTTGGGTGTTAGTTCTACAAGGTCTTGTAGGTCTTCATAAAACCGTTCAACTTCAGCTTCTTCAGCATTACTGGTTGGGGCATAGACTTGGATAACTGTGATATTGAATGGTTTGCCTTGGAAACAAACAGAGATCATTCTGTCGTTTTTGAGATTGCATCCAAGTACTGCATTTCGGACTCTTTTGTTGACCATGATGGCTACTCCATTTCTTCTGAGGGATTCCTGCCCGCAGTAGTAGATATAATGGTCATCTGAGTTAAATTCACCCATTCCAGTCCATTTTCATTCGCTGATTCCTAGAATGTCGACGTTCACCCTTGCCATCTCTTGTTTGACCACTTCCAATTTGCCTTGGTTCATGGACCTGACATTCCAGGTTCCTATGCAATATTGCGCTTTACAGCATTGGATCTTGCTTCTATCACCAGTCACATGCACAACTGGGTATTGTTTTTGCTTTGGCTCCATCCCTTCATTCTTTCTGAAGTTACTTCTCCACTGATCTCCAGTAGCATATTGGGCACCTACTGACCTGGGGAATTCCTCTTTCAGTATCCTATCATTTTGCCTTTTCATACTGTTCAAGGGGTTCTCAAGGCAGGAATACTGAAGTGGTTTGCCATTCCATTCTCCAGTGGACCACGTTCTGTCAGCCCTCTCCACCATAACCCGCCTGTCTTGGGTTGACCCACAGGTGTGGCTTAGTTTCATTGAGTTAGACAAGGCTGTGGTCCTAGTGTGATTAGATTGACTAGACTTCTATGAGTATGGTTTCAGTGTGTCTGCCCTCTGATGCCCTCTTGCAACACCTACCATTTTACTTGGGTTTCTCTTACCTTTGGCGTGGGCTATCTCTTCATGGCTGATCCAGCAAAGCGCAGCCCCGCTGCTCCTTACCTTGGATGAGGGATATCTCCTCCTGCTGGCCTTCCTGACCTTCAGCATGGGATGGCTCCTCTAGACCCTCCTGCACCCTGCAGCCACCACTCCTTGGGCGTGGGGTTGTTCCTCCTGGTTGCCGCCCTGGCCTCAGGCGCCGCCCCTGGTCTCGGAAGCAGGATGGCTCCTCTCTGCCGCATCCCCTGGCCGCGGATGCTAGGTGGCTCCTCTTGGCCATCACCCCTGGCCTCTGGCGTGGGGTATCTCCTCCCGGCTGTCACCCCTGACCTTGGACGCGAGGTAGCTCCTCTCAGCTGTTCCTGCACCGTCGCAGCCTGGCACTCTAGGCCGCTGTCCCTGACTTCGGACGTGGGGTAGCTCTCGCCCGCCGCCGCCTCCTGCGTTTGTGGTAATCAAAAACTTTTGCCTGTTTCCCCAGTACACAAAATAATGTCTGTTTAATAAAAGGTGCTCAATAAATATTTGCTAAGTAAATTAATTGATAATAGAAGAAATGAATTCCAAAGGGCCAGTTCAATATAATGGAGATCCCAGAATCTAGTCCTTATTAAATGCTATAAATTGCACCATGAATCACAGGAAACAGAAGGACTTTTTAATTAATAGTGTTGAAGGCATTGGCTTTTTATGTAGAAAAAATGAACATTGGTATTTTGAAAACCTACACCACATAGAAACCTACATTTGAAAACTGTGATTTTTTTTAGATAAACCCCTAAATCACAAACCCTAACAATCAAGGAATTGGCAATGGCACCCCACTCCAACTCTTGCCTGGAAAATCCCATGGACGGAGGAGCCTGGTGGGCTGCAGTCCATGGGGTGGCAAAGAGTCGGACATGACTGAGCGACTTCACTTTCACAAATTGGAGAAAGAAATGGCAACCCACTCCAGTGTTTTTGCCTGGAGAATCCCAGGGACTGGGGAGCCTGGTGGGCTGCCGTCTTTGGGATTGCACAGAGTCGGACATTACTGAAGCAACTTAGCAACAATCAACAGTGGGTTGGGCAAAACTAGCAAAAGTAAGAAAATAATTATTAAAGCATAGATAAATAGAGAATAGAAAACAGTAGGAAAAAATAGCAGTGAAACCAAGAGCTGGTTCTGTGAAAAGATCAGCAAAACTGACATTGAGTAAAGCCACTGAGGAATCTCGGGGCAAGAGACCTAAGAAGGGAAATGTTATGTTCTGTTGGTGTTTGTTGCTCAGTTGTGTCTGACTCTTTATGACCCTGGTCTGTAGCCTACTGGACTCTTCTATTCATGGAATTCTCCAGGCAAGAATATTGGAGTAGGTAGCCATTCCCTTCTCCAGGGGATCTTCCTGACCCAGGGATTGAACCTGGGTCTCCTGCATTGCAGCAGATTTCTGTCTGAGCCACTGAATAGGATTGGGGCTATCATAATTTGAACAATAAAAGAAAAATGACTTTTTATACCCAAACTAATGAGGGAATAGTTGTTACTGATCTTGTGAGTCATTCTATATAAATAGGATCATAATATGCATACTGTTTTATAACTTACTTTTTTCTTGACAACTATGTTGTGGACATATTTCCATGAAGTAAATATATAAATGTGAAAAAATTAAGGATCTCAGAAAAAAGTAGGTTGGATTGACTACATTTAAA
Source organism: Oreotragus oreotragus (assembly GCA_006410675.1). Lineage (NCBI taxonomy): Eukaryota > Metazoa > Chordata > Mammalia > Artiodactyla > Bovidae > Oreotragus > Oreotragus oreotragus. The sequence goes on along the minus strand of SJYX01012463.1, from coordinate 91,288 downwards.
TTTAAGAGTTTTGTTTGTCAGTGAAGGACATTGAAGATAGCAGACAACTGACAAATTGGGAGCTGAGAACCATAATCAGAACACTGGAAACCAAGGGATTATTATCTAGAACATAATAGAAATATCTGACTATCTTTGGGTCTGCAGTTAAAATAAAATAGAAAATAATTCACAGACAAGGAAATTGGAACGTCTTATAAGAGATTCTTACCCTCATTAATAATCACAGAAATATAAGTTAAAAGTCATATAATCCTTTATACTTTTCAGATTGGTGATATAATACTGATACCATCATTAAAACTCCTCAGATTGGTAATTACACATTAGGATACTAGCAAACACTGATGGTGGTAATGAAATGGGAACCCTCATATTCTGCTAGAGAAAGTATTCAGTTCAGTTCAGTTGCTCAGTCGTGTCTGACTCTTTGAGACCCCATGGACTGCAGCATGGGGTCCATGGGGAAAGTATAAATTGGTTGAAACCTTGAGGGGAGAGAAATCCGACAGTAGCTCATGAAATAACATATGTGTATCCTCTAAAACTCCCACAACCCTGGTCTTGGTTACAGACTCCTCTTCAACATGTCTAAGGATGTGGCCTGTGTCAGTCACTATTTGTCATGGTGGAAACAGGAGGAAACTTTCACTGGGGAAATAGTAGGTAAAATGAGGCTGATGCACACAGGCGTCTGTTGTGTAGCATTATGAGCAATAATTTAGTAGCTATTGATCTATCTATCTATACATATATATTATATATTTAACAATGTGTTATAGTTGTTTTTATATATCTATGTATTTTGAAAGCATATTATTGAGTGGAAAATAACAGAACCATATTCAATGCAATTTATATAAAGTAAAATCATATATTCACATGAAATAATCCCTATTATCTTATAAAAATATATATGTATCCAAGGTAACATGTTAGAGATGCAGACACCAGAGGGAGAAGGAATGTGGTGAAGGTGAAATTCCCAAGCTGAGAAAGCCCTTTGGAGATCTATGGTGATGGCAAGGTGTATACATCTATGGAGGAATGAAGGACAAAAATGAAGATCATCTCATGGCAATAATTCTCCTGATTCTTCAGTGATTTTGCACCTGACTACTTCCGTGTGTGTGTGTGTATGTGTGGAGTAATGCCTCTAACACTAGACCAGGCTGCAAGGCCAGTGCTGTGTCTGATGTGCTTATTAAGGCTGGAGACGTGAAGACCATTGAGAAGATCTCTGCCCATCAGTACAAATAATACACCTGGATCATCCAAATGCCTTAGTCTGGAATTCCTTCAGAAATGAGGATAAGAAGTACAGATTCACAAGAAATCACATTTCGGGCCAGAAAAGAAACTGAAAGCATAAGGAAAAAAGACCTCTACCTTTTCATGTAAGTAATTAAAAAGGGCAACAATTTCAAATCTTTACAAAGTTCAATATCTAAAAACACCACCACCATGTCTTAGATTTTTCATATCAGACATTAACCACAGTTTGGGACTTTGTCATTCTTAAGATATAGCCACTATTGCTTAAGTTCTTACTGTGCTCTGGGATACACAAGCTAAAAGCCATCCCTTCTGCCCATATTTCAATAAAATCAATGGAAACAGTTCATAAATTGCCTAGAATACCTGTCAGCACACGTCTCTGCCAGTTTGACCTGTGATTGGGCTTGTGTTTAAAAATTTAAGTCCCTAGTATTATAGGCAACTCCCAAATATTAAATCTATTTTTTTTTCAAAATTTATTTTATGACCTTATTGTTGGAAATGAGATTGTCTTATCAGATAAAAGGATTGTTATAAATGGTGCAACCCACTTTCCTGGGCACTGGGCCGGCTCTGAGCAGAATTCTGAAAGCATGAATCTTGTCAGTTCCCCTGCGATAGTCACAGGTGATGCTTCACGTGCCTAGCACACCCATCCATGCACACACCTACCCAAGGGGAAATCACACCGATGCTTCAGCTAAAGAGCTCTTCTGGAGGAATTGCAGGTGAAGAAATGGGATGTACTGTTTTTCTAAATCCCTGGATCTCAGTCCTGCTTTTCAAAAGAGGAGATCAGAATCCTGGCAGGTGGGTGTTAGGTGCAAAGCTACCCAGGTGATTCTGGGTCCCACCGTGTTGCCAACCAGCACCAGTCATTCCAACACTGTTCTCTTTCCTCCACGCCTGCGATATCCACCAGGGCTGCAGGAGCAGCAGGCAGCTCAGGGGGCCTCTGGCCTGAAACCCAAAGTACAGGGGAATTTAAGACCTCACCCCTACTGGCTGTGGAATCTGGCATGCGTCCAGAACGACAAAGTCTTATCCACAACTTTACCCTCACTTTAGTGTCTAGTGTAACACTGAGGTTCTCAGAACACTACACCTTCTCTGGTTTTAGAAGTAGGTGATCAGGATGTGACTTTTGTTTCCTTTTTCTTACTTTTTTATTGGAATATAATTGTTTCACAGTGTTGTAAAACATATATATCCCCTCCCTCTTAAACTACCTCCCCCCCACTCTACTCTCCCATCCCTCTAGGTTATCGCTGAAGGTTCCCACTAGAAATCTATTTTATGCACGGTATTATATTTATCCCAATCCTATTCTCCCAGTTCATCTCATACTCCTCTTCCCCTTGCTGCCATATCCACAAGTCCATTCTCGACATCGTCTCTATTCCTACCCTGCAAGTAGGTTGTCTGTACCATTTCTCTAGATCCCACATGTTTGTGTTAATATATTTGTTTTTCTTTCTCTGACTTACTTCACTCTGTATGACAGACTCTAGGTCCATCATAGAGTCTGATGAGCAGAAAAAAAGAAAAGTCAGATCACATTGTCTGAAATGAGAGGGAAGGGGTCAAATTCTGATACAGGCTCCCAGTGGACAGCCAGGTCACCATTTGTGCATTCATTCACGCAGTCTGTCAACAAGCAGTGAGATAAACAAAAAGTGCTCCGGCCAAACACTTCTCTAGGTTCTGGCAGTATGGAAGGGAACAAAGCAGATGCAAGTCTGCTTATAGGCAGGTAAAATAGGTCAAATATACATCCGGGAGCACTAAGTGATAAACAAAAATAAGAAAGGGCCCCAGGAATTTCCCATGTGGGGGAAGTGATAAAGAAGGCCTTGCAAGAGAGTGACATTTGTGTAAAGACTTAAAAGGGTGAAAGTGAGCCATGTTGCAAGGCAGGTAGTATGTCTGGTATAGGGGAGGGATGTCAAGGAACTTGGAGTGGCCTGAGTGGGAGTGAATGAGGAAAAATCTGAATAGAAATAATGAGAAGGGAGGTTTATTTGATTCTGAAAAAAAAAACCAACAACAACAACAAACACCTGCCGTGACAGCGAAAGAACACGATTCCCTTTCTCTTGCCACTATCTTGGGTTCTAGAGCTTTTGCAGCAAGACTGAGATGGTCTGCATCCCTATTTCCCCATCCCCTGAAAAGGCACTGTATTAGTTTTTACCAGGACTTAAACTTTCTTCCTCCAATACCCCCATATCCCCAAATGTTTTCTTCTCTTCACACTGAACAATATTCCTTGCTTCCATGAAGATGAAAACAGCTATATGTTAGAAGAAACCAGCAAAATAGAGTTCTCACTTATGAGCTTGTCAGTAAGAATAAATCTCTAATTGATGTACCATCCAGCACCAGGAGGAACAGGGTCCCTGACCCATTGCCTTCATCTGTGAGTCGTTTCTGAATCAGGGGCTGTAGCTGGTGGTTCAGTGTATTTTCCTGTGTTTACTCTGGAACCCCCAGGCTCATCAGGAACCCTGCTTGACGTCTTTTGGAAGTGACGGCACGCACTTTATGGTGGGAAGGGGCAAAGATGACAGGCCTTGGACCAAAAAGGAAGCTCACCTGTCAGTTGGCGTTTGCAGTTTGGTGCCTGCTGTACTTGCCAAGCTAAAGGCAGGGCCTAGGGGAATTCAGGGGCCCATGCGCCTTCTGAGAGCAGACTTCCCAGAAGAAATGCCCTGGACCTGTGCTGTTACAGTGATGAGTCAGGGAGCAGGAGGTGGGGGGCACAGCTGGGGTGAAAGCAGAGGGGATAAATTAGTCCAGGAAACAGCAGGCCAAGGTTTCCAGAGGAGCTGCTACTGCTCCCTACTGCTTTGACGTGAAAGAAGGCCGACCAGAGTCAGATGGCTCAAAGGGACCCAGAGGTGAGAGAAGAATCATTCTCAGGAGCCTCAGCACCAAAAGAGTTGCATTCAGGATGACCCGACCCAGATTTAGAGTCAGCCAGGTCACACCTACCCCCGCTACACACACACACACCCCCACTCTCTTACTCTCCTCTATTATCTATCAGTTATCTTTTTGTCTGTCTACCTACCTACCTACTTACCTATCTATCAAGCTATGAAAAAGCATAGTCAAACCTACATTGTCAAACCTAGAATGAGGAGAAATTGGTCAAATCCTGAAATCTGTTCTTTTGGCATCTAGACTAGAATTAAGAGATTCATTATTATGTCAACAAATATTTATTAAGTGACTAACGCATGTCAATAAACACACACACAAAGATATATCACTTTTCAGTATGATATCAGTGGAACACACATACACACATTTATAAAGACTCAAGGTCAAGAATCTGCCTGCAGTGTGGGAGACCTGGGTTTGATCCCTGAGTTGGGAAGATGCCCTGGAGAAGGGAAAGGCTACTCCAATATTCTGGCCTGGAGAATTCCATGGACTGAATAGTCACATGGAGTCTCAAAGAGTCAGAAATGAATGAGCGACTTTCACTCACTCAAGGTCATTTCTGAGCCTCAAGCGAAGAGCCATTTTCCTAAACTAGATTTTAAACTCAAGGCTTTAGCCAGGTTAAGCAGAGGGCTGGAGGGACACTGCACCTAGGAATGAAGACATTTCAGAGCCTTATCTCCTGGCGGTGTTGCGAATTATTAGCAGGAAACACAGTTGGGGTTTGTGATCTAAGATAATTTGGGGAAGATATACGAAGTGTATGGAAGGACTTTTGATAATGAGAGGAAAAAATATGTTGGAAGACCATGAGTAAACATGCTGAATAGTTGTTTTCATTATAGTAAAGGGCTGTTATGCATAAAAACTTTATTCACAATATTTAATAACAGATTTGAGGTAAGAAACTTGGTTTAATTGATTTCCTAAATATTCCCCCCTCCAACATACTCCTCATCCAGAATTCCATACTTTGAATAGAATCTCTGAATTTAACCTAAAAATCCAACCTCAACTCAGCAGTCAGGTAGTGAAAGTGAGGGAGGAGACAGGTGTGCAGGCTGGCAAGCTGGTGACCCTCATGTGCTGTGGCAGAGTGGGCATAACTTCCTTGTGATACCTTGGAAAACTGACCACACTCTGACTAAGCCTGCAGCTTTAGGGAAAAGGAAAGCATTCAGAATTCTGGTGTGTGTTCTTGTTGGTCATTTCAGCGAAGACCTGCCAGAGCAATGCACTGAGGCCAGAGCAGAGCACAGGGAGAACAGAGCTTGGGCAGGAAAGAGGTGCTCCTCCTGCAGATTAAATCCTCAGTGACAGAGTTAAGTCAGGTGAGGTGCAGCAGAGCTCCACACCTCAGAGGAAACAGTTAACAGGTGGCTCTGAAGAGTTTACTGAGCAGAACTGGCGTCCCTAACCTTCTCCCCAAACCTCTTGTTAAAATCTCTGGAAGGCCGGATGAGACAAGCTTGCAGCAAGCATCAGATTTAGGAAGCTTCCTTTTCTATCAAGCCTCATTTTCCACATAGCCTTTGGGTGCTTAGTCATTACGGCCTTTGGGTACCCACATGAAACGCCAAAGGCTCAGAGAACAGGCAGATCTTAGAGCCTAGCAAATCAAAGGGCAGCGCTACCTCTGGTGGCTCAGTGGGTAAAAGCGTCTGCCTACAACGCGGGAGACCTGGGTTTGATTCCTGGGTCGGGAAGATTCCCTTGGAGAAAGAAATGGCAACCCTCTCCAGAACTCTTGCCTTGAAAATCCCATGGACGGAGGAGCCTGGTAGGCTACAGTCCATGGGATCATACAGAGTCTGACACGACTGAGCGACTTCACTTTCACTTTCAATCTTAATACATTGTGAAGATACAGGCGGCTATGAGAGGGGGGTTTTAATCCACTTTGAAATCCAGGAATGTTCTGACGCTCCATCCTTTTTCCATGTTTAACTTCTTGATGAATCAATGCTTGAGCTGAAACCTGAAAGACAAGTTATTAATAGAAATTAGCCAAGGGAAAAACACACTGCAAAGAGGGGCACACCTCAGACCAGAGACCTGCTCCAGCGCATTGGATTTTATTGCTGGCTCTGGTTCTGACGCTGGCCGTGGCACGGTGCCTCACCCTGACCTCGAGAGTGCTCCCCCTCCTGGAAGACTGGAAACGGCACAGGAATTTCAGATCATTATGACAGCTGGCCAAGGTCATAATTTTCACCAGGTCACTATCATCAGCTGTCAAATGGAATAGTAATGACTACCTTGTGAGATTCAAGGGAAATTACATGAAGGGCGCAGAAAGGTGGAAGGCTCATAGCAGCTGCTCAGTAAGTGTTGGCATCTTTTTTTTTTTTTTTTGCTGTGCTGGATCTTGGTTGTTGCGAGAGCTTTCTTTCTTGGCAGCGAGTGGGGGCCACTCTGTAGTTGCGATGTGCGGGCTTCTCCTTGGAGTGGCTTCTCTTGTTGCAGATCACAGGTTATAGGCACACAGGCTTCAGCAGCGGTGACACATGGGCTTAGTTGCCCCGTGCCATGTGGGATCTTCCCAGACCAAGGAGCGAAACAATGTCCCCTGATATCTTTATAATATCACCCGTCCCTACCCATTTTTCACAGCCAAGGTGAACCTTACTGCTTTCATAAATCCTTCCTTCTCTGATAATTCCAACTCCTTCCCCCCATCCCTTCTTTAAACTCCTGTATTCCCTTATCTTATTGTCAACAAATTTCGATTTTCTACATACTTTTTCTTTTTCATTAAAAAAAGCTGATAGAAGTTTGAGATGTGCAACATAGTGTTTCGGTGTTCTTATATTCCATTTAAAGTTATTGTCAAATAATGGCTTTTTTCCCTGTGTTGTACAGCTTTTTAACATTAGCCTTTATTCACCAACATGATTGTAACCCTCTAAGAAAAACTTACCATAAACTCCAGGATACCTAGAAACTTAATGAGCACAGAGTGGGTGATTTATAAATTTTCAGGGCTGCTGCTACTGCTGTCACTTCAGTTGTGTCCAACTCTGTGTGACCCCATAGACGGCAGCCCACCAGGCTCTAGAAAGACCCATAACAGTATGGTTGTTGAATTACCATAAATGCTGAACTTCATGGTTCTCATATAGGTCTCAACCAGAGTACCTGAAAAGTACTCTGAAACACACTCAAAGAATGCACCCCCACAGGAAATATTTTGCTGTGAACATGTATGCATGTCTGCTCAGTTGCTAAGTTGCATCTGACTCTGTGACCTCATGGACTGTAGCTTGCTAGGACCCTCTGTCCCTGGGAGTTTCCAGGCAAAACATATTGGAGTGGTTTGCTATTTCCTCCTCCAGGGCATCTTCCTGACCCACAGATGGAACCGGCATCTCTTGCATTGCCAGGCAGGTTCTTTACCGCTGAGCCACCTGGGAAGCCCCAGGAACACATGTGTTCATGCTTAGTCACTTCGGTCGTGTCTGACTCCTTGGTACTCTATGGACTGTAGTCCTCCAGGCTCCTCTGTCCCCGGGATTCTCCAGGCAATAATACTGGAGTGGGTTGCCATTTCCTCCTCCAGGGGATCTTCCCGACCCTGGGATCGAACCTGCTTCTCTTACGTCTCTTGCATTGTCAGGCAGGTTCTTTACCACTAGCGCCACCTGGGAAGTCCTGTGAAAATGTATACATAGATGCTAAATGCTACAGACATTTAACAAATTTGGGTGAGGAAGAATAATGCTATCTATTCAAACATATGGCACACAGGCAACAGTGGACTCTTACGCTGAGGGAGTCTGCTTACATGATTTGCCCCTCTGGGAATGAGAACCCAGCTGCCATGATCAGGTGGGTTAGTTCATTTCAGGTGCGCATCTCAATAACACCCCAAATGGTGGTTTACTTGGTACCTTATAAAGACAGCAAGGATTAGTTGAGAAGAACTGAATCTAAACTTGGAAAGAAACTGTATTTACTGAATAAATAAATGAATCATAACAAGTACTCTAGCACACGCCTGTTCTCAGGATGGTTTACTTCTACAAATTGGTAAAACCCTTAATAGCTGTGGCTAAGGGTGGTGTTTCTATTCTGATTGTTGCTTAGGCCCTCAGACATAATTTATTTCTGTATCATCCACTACTTCAGGGTATTGTATTTGGATCCAGGTGTGTTTAAAGTGTTTGCATTCTGGACTGCCTTTTACTAGAAATTTAGTTTTGAGCAAGTTTATCCACCATTTTTGAATTGCTGTTTCTTTCAGTCAGAAGTGGGAGAAATAAATTTACCTTATGGGATGACTGTGGGAATTGGTGATAAGAAATACACAGCTTACAGTGATGTGTATGATACAAAGATCATGTTTATACAAAGATCTCATGAATGGTGCTGTTGTGTATTATCACTGTGGTTGTTCCTTTCTTCTTCATCCTTTTCTGTGGCCCACCTACTCCCTGGTAGATCAGTCAGGTCCTGATAGACGGGAAAGTAGCCTGCCTGAAGGTAAATCACAGCCTGATTTACTCACGTTTCCATCTCTTAACCACAGAGTCATCATCAGCCCTATTTCTCCATCTTGGCTCTAGTATTTCTTGTCCATTAAGTACTGTGATGTTGACACTAGAGGTAGACCAATATTTTTTTTAAATGTGTTCCCTACTGCAAGCAGGTAATTATTTCTCTCTGCTTTCTGGTAGTAGTTGTGTGAGAGGGAATTTTATAGAACACTGTAGGACAGGAAAGGGAAAAAAATCAGGGTTGCATGCTACCTCAAGATTTCTCCCATTAATCAAAACCTGACTTATTATTTATTTCAGTATCACACTGCCTTTTATACCTGTCAGCTGAACCTCCTGGGATTTTGTGGTTTAAACATTTCATTTTCTTATAAGTCAGAGATACAGTAAAGTATAACAACAACAAAAACAGTAAGTTATACAGATGAACACCATACCGAAATAGCAAATGCAGTATGGTTCCAGAAAGTACAATCTCCAGTGGTCAGTTCACATGAAAAGCAATTGTTTGACTTGTGGACACAGTGGGGGAAGGAAAGGGTGGGACGAATTGAGAGAGTAGCTTTGGAACCTATACGTTGTATTACCATATGTAAAGTAGATAGCCAGTGGGAATTTGCTGGATGACTAAGGGAACTCAAACCAGGGTTCCATGACAACCTAGAGGGGTGTAATGGGGAAGGAACTGGTACAGGGGTTCAAGAGGGAGGAAATAAGTCTCTGTCTTTGGCTGGTTCATGTTGATGTATGGCAGAAACCAATACAACATTTAAATCAATTATCCTCCAATTAAAAATAAATTTATAAAATGTGGCTGTTTCCTTACAAGCACCTTTAAATATAAATGGCTCTCTCTCCCCATATATTAAATTCCTGATATTTTAATAGTTTATTCCAAAGCATTCTGCTCATATATAATTTTAATAGACCAATGGAGACTTTTAGGTAAAATACTCTATTGTATTCAATCTCATTTAGTAAATAAATATGTATTGAAACCCTACTAAATTCAGAGGGACTAGCCTAAACCCCTACAGGGCTCCAAAGATTTCCTGTTCATAAACAACTTATTTGCTCTCTTCTCTACATGAAATACAATCTATTTTACATATAAATAGAAGTTGTTTTTTTTTAAATTATGGCACATCCAAATTGCAATCATAGCTCTTTTTACTTTATATAGCATGTATTTCCCAGGGTGAATAAAATACTTCATAAATCAGAGTAGAAGGATATACTCAATTATGCAAGATGCTACTTTTCTAAAAATGTAAGCAGTTGAATTTTAAATATTTTACTTCAATTTGTACATTTATTAAATAAGTATACTTCAGCACCTACTATTTGAAGAAAGCTGAGCACTGAAGAATTGATGCATTTGAACTGTGGTGTTGGAGAAGACTCTTGAGAGTCCCTTGGACTGCAAGGAGATCCAACCAGTCCATTCTGAAGGAGATCAGCCCTGGGATTTCTTTGGAAGGAATGATGCTAAAGCTGAAACTCCAGTACTTTGGCCACCTCTTGCAAAGAGTTGACTCATTGGAAAAGACTCTGATGCTGGGAGGGATTGGGGGCAGGAGGAGAAAGGGATGACGTAGAATGGCTGGATGGCATCAATGACTCGATGGACATGAGTCTGAGTGAACTCCGGAAGTTGGTGATGGACAGGGAGGCCTGGCGTGCTGCGATTCATGGGGTCGCGAAGAGTCGGACACGACTGAGCAACTGAACTGAACTGATGTGCCAGACACTTTGATAGTATCTGGATTATGAATAAAACAAAATCCTTACTCTCTAAGGACTCAAAATCTATTAAACATACAAGTCACAGTTGGCCTAGATAGTAAAGAATCTTCCTGTAATGCAGGAAACCTGGGTTTGATCCCTGGGTCAGGAGGATGCCCTGGAGAAGGTATTGGCTACCTACTCCAGTATTCTTACCTTGAGAATTCAATGGACAGAGGAGCCTGATGGGCTACAGTCCATGGGGCCACAAAAAGTCGGCCATGGTTGAGAGACTAACACTTTCATATGGTATACACAGTAACAAAGGTGTGTTTAAGGTGTGGAGGAGGCTACTGCTGATATAGAAGAGAGAGTTGGGGAGGGATCTCTTGATTTCCTGCTGCATCTTCTCCAAACTACCTATTCCTGTCTGGGTGTTCCTAGTTGGTGAAGCCAAAAATCTAGGCATCATCTATGAATCAGTCCTTTCCTTGATCTCCCACGTTTAGTCCACCAGATGGTCAAACCAAACCTTCCCCTAAGCCGTATTTTTAAATCTGCCAAGATTTCTCTCTCCTGACTGTTTTACCCCTCAAATGTAAGCTCCCATCCAATCTCCTCTGGTTCTCTTCAATAGCCAGTTTCCCTGGACTCCCTGCTTCCATTTTTGCCATCTTACAAAGCATTCTTTACACATATAAATCAAATGATGTCATTCTACTAAAGTAGAATGCCTAAAGTTCTTCAGTGGCTTCCTGTCACACTTAAAATTCAACCCAACATTAGACCTTGGCCTGCAAGACCCAACATGATTTGTCCCAAGCCTTCTTTTCCTTCTTCATCTCCTTTCCTTTCCCACTCAGTTCCACTTTGTAATAGCCATGAAATTTACAATTAGCACACCATTTTGATTGCTACAAGATATATTAATTACTGTATTATTTTCATATATTAATGTAGCTGTGTACATCAACCTTCTTTCTGTTTTTGAATATATTGAGCTTGCTCTCACATTCAACTTTCTGAATGAAACTCTATTCCCCAGATATTCCCATGGAGGGATCCTTGGTTTTTTTTTTTTTTTTGCAGATCTTAGCTCAGAAGTTACCTCCTCACTCTCTTTCAACTCACTCTTTTAAATTCTCTGCAACACTTTCTTTTATCTGAAATTATCTTAGTCTATCATTTCTTTATCTTTTCTTCCCAATCCCTCCTTACCCTTGCCTTTTACGTAAACACTCAAATATGATTCACAAGATCAAGGACCTCTATCCATCCAGTGCTTAGCATTAGATATTTGCTGAATGAATAAATGAATGATTTCATAGGGAAGATGACATTAGAACTAGGTAAGATTTTGTTACCTAAAGGAAACCAATCCTGAACATTCATTGGAAGAACTGATGTTGAAGCTGAAGCTCCAATACTTAGGCTACCTGATGTGAAGAACTGACTCATTGGAAAAGACCCTGATGCTGGGAAAGACTGAGGGCAGGAGGAGAGGGGACGACAGAAGATGAAATGGTTGGATGGCATCTCTGACTCGACGGACGTGAGTTTGAGCAAGCTCCGGGAGCTGGGTGATGGGCAGGGAAGAGGCCTGGCATGCTGCAGTCCATGAGGCTGCAAAGAGCTGGACAAGACAGTGAGTGAATGGAACTGAAGATTTTGCTAGACCAAGAAGGCAGAGTATTCGAACACTATGAACTGTTGTTTGTTCCCAAATTGCCTCATGAGAGAGAAATGTAAAAATAAGGAACTGGCAGTACCATGGCTAATATTCCAATTGGGAATAATTTCCTGATCAGCAGGCATATAGCAAACACCCTCTTCCAACAACACAAGAGAAGACTCTACACATGGACATCACCAGATGGTCAACACCGAAATCTGATTGATTATATTCTATGCAGCCAAAGATGGAGAAGCTCTATACAGTCAACAAAAACAAGACCAGGAGCTGTCTGTGGCTCAGATCATGAACTCCTTATTACTAAATTCAGACTTAAATTGAAGAAAGTAGGGAAAACCACTAGACCATTCAGTATGACCTAAATCAAATCCCTTATGATTATACAGTGGAAGTGAGAAATAGATTTAAGGGTCTAGATCTGATAGACAGAGTGCCTGATGAACTATGGAATGAGGTTCGTGACATTGTGCAGGAGACAGGGATCAAGACCATCCCCATGGAAAAGAAATGCAAAAAAGCAAAATGGCTGTCTGGGGAGGCCTTACAAATAGCTGAGAAAAGAAGAGAGGTGAAAAGCAAAGGAGAAAAGGAAAGATATGAGCATCTGAATGCAGAGTTCCAAAGAGTAGGAAGAAGAGATAAGAAAGCTTTCTTCAGCGATCAATGCAAAGAAATAGAGGAAAACAACAAAATGGGAAAGACTAGACGTCTCTTCAAGAAAATTAGAGATACCAAGGGAACATTTCATGCAAAGATGGGCTCGATAAAGGACAGAAATGGT
>SJYX01012463.1:50159-70869 GCA_006410675.1 Oreotragus oreotragus | reverse complement strand
CATTGGAAAAGACTTTGATGCTGGGAGGGATTGGGGGCAGGAGGAGAAGGGGATGACCGAGGATGAGATGGCTGGATGGCATCACGGACTCGATGGACGTGAGTCTGAGTGAACTCTGGGAGTTGGTGATGGACAGGGAGGCCTGGTGTGCTGTGATTCATGGGGTCGCAAAGAGTCGGACATGACTGAGCGACTAAACTGAACTGAACTGAGGCATAGTATTGATTGAAATATGCTTCACTCTTAGCCAGACTAAGAGTGCTAAGACTTGGAACATGTTTCCATTTTTTAAAAATTTGGGGTGTCAGAAGTGGAGTTTATACTCAGGAGTTATCATATGGTTTATATCTTTCCAATTATACAATCACTCTCTGGTATTTTTTTTTTAAGTGAAATTGTAATTTAAATACTTTTGTGGGGGTTGTGTGTGTATGTGTGTTTGTAATTGAGAAAAGGAGTCATAAGCAGTCACTGGCAAATCTGGTATCTATGGAACAAACTCAATGACAAGATCACAAATTGCAAGGGTCTCAGAAATAAAATCTCATTTAATTTTCTGTCTCTAAAGCTTTTAACCTAGGGAGACTTGAGCTAACAGTGAAAAGAATCTGAAAAAAAAAAAAAAAAANTGATCCAGTCAACTTTTCCATTCATTTGCTGATTGCCACATTGGTTAATACACACACACACAAAACAGGGTATCACTCAGCCTTAAAAAATAGTGAAATCTTCCATTTGTGACAACATGAATGCACCAAGAGGGTATTATGCTTAGTGAAATGTCAGGTAGAGAAAGACAAATAATGTATGAGTTCACTTATGTGTGGAATCTAAAAAACAAAACAAACACACAAACAAAAGAAAACTGTAATGGAATCAGAGATACAGAGAACAAACAGGTGGTTGTCCAAGGGAAAGGAGGTATGGTGAGGAGAGACATAGGTGAGGGATTAAGAGGTACAAAATCCCAGTTGCAAAGTAAATGAGTCATGGGTATGAAATGTACAGTGTGGGGAATATAGTAATAATTACTATGTAATATCTTTGTATGGTGACAGATGGTAACTAGACTTGTGATGATTGTGAAAAGTATGGGAATATTGAATCACTATGTTGTGTAACAGGAACTAACAGTGTTGTGGGTCGATTGGGTGATTTCTTTTATGATCCAGGCAGACGACTGACACATCTTTATTCACTTCTGATAGAAAACAGGTGTGTTTTCTCCTGAAGAAGGAAGACCCTCAACCTCACCAAAGGCTTTGCTACCTGACGTGGCCTGTGTGATAATTTACTTTATTTGCCCTTTCCTTGTCACTGATCTCCAGTAATAGCATCTAGTTTTGCTTACCAAAAAGCAACAACTCATGATTAACTGCCTTTGACTGTTCTTTTCCCAAAGTCATCTGCATCTGTGGTGCTTTGCAACTGAAATTTCCAAAAAGCAGCCCCTCTTGACATGGAAATCAGGTTTCAAACAAACATGAGTTCCACCTCCAGAAAGAAAATGAGTGGAGGGTGAGGGTGTAATAATTTAGTGCTAGATGTTCAAGGAAGCAGGACCCCAAATATCACATAGACTAATCTGTTTAGGTCACATACCTAAAACAGTATTTTAACAGATGAAATGACTTTCCTTTTCTGGTTTCCCTGAACATGTGACATTACTGACAACCCTGTTAGAGTGCATTTGAAAATGTGGTAGTGATCTAATAGAAATCAGCAAGACTTTCCCAGAGGATATTTGATGGAAGAGAACCTGTCAAGGCTAGAATATGAGAGGGGTGATGTGCTTTTAGGCAGAGGGAAAACATGATAAAAAAGATAGAGATATGGGAAGAAATACAGTTTTTGAAGGCTGGAATGCCAACTATGAAAGGTGGAGTATCTAGCCAGGTAACTCAGAGGCAGCTTGGAAAACCTTATGCACTACACAAAGAAGCCTAACTTCATTCTTCAGGCAAAAGGAAGCCATGAAAAATGTTGAGTATAGTAGTAACATGATTGGTTTCAGATTTTAGAAAGTTCACTGGAATTATGGTGGCCACTGGATTAGAAAGAAGTAAGAATGGAATAAGGGAGGGCTAGTCAGGAGGTTATTAGAATAATCCTTATAAGAGAGAGTGCTGGCTTGAATTGAGGCAGTAGCAATGAGTTAGACAAAGGAGTGGATGTAAGAGGTCTTCGAATCTGTAAATACGATGACTGATTGTCTGTGGAAGTAGAAGAGCCAGTGATAACTATTAGGTTTTGGACTTGGATACCAGGAGAGACACTTGCATCTGATTGTCTGCTAATAGAGCAAAGACCCCGGGGTGGTGAAAATGTTGGATTAGACAGGACAGATGGAGGCTGATGTCTTGAGGTCCTGGAGAAGCAAGAGGACATGCGATGCCAATGGAAGGAGAAATACCCCTTCCACTGAGGATAGAGAACAGAAGATGAAGAAAGAGGATGTGGTTAAGTTTGTGCTCATTTAGCAGATAGGGTAGCAGTG
Organism: Oreotragus oreotragus; assembly: GCA_006410675.1. Taxonomy (NCBI): domain Eukaryota; kingdom Metazoa; phylum Chordata; class Mammalia; order Artiodactyla; family Bovidae; genus Oreotragus; species Oreotragus oreotragus. The sequence continues at coordinate 68,372 of SJYX01012463.1, read as the reverse complement.
CTCAAAAGGTTGAGAGACTTTTTGAACTCTAAGAGGCAACAGACAAGATTTTTGGATAAACATGTTTGATAAAGAGACTTGGAGAGAGTGAAGATTTGAACTGTTGGCACACAAGAAAGCAATGTTGCCAAGGAAGAGACAGAGTGCAGCTCTGAAAGGGCTAAAGGAAGCACAAACTGGCAGTGGTATCATCCTGCTCAGTTCGTGATGCATAACTTGATCCTGTAGTGTGGTACAACTATTATCATCAGGGCTGCAATGATAGCAGGGACCGTTTCATTTAACCTGAAGATTCTCCACTGTTCAGAAAGGGCATGATCCATATTAAATGCTCAATATACTTTTGTTGACTTGAAATCTGTGGAGCTATGGAGCAGTAGACATGAAATACTATTAGCAAACAGAACTTTTTTTTTTTTTTTTCCAAGCGCATTAAATGGCAGTACCTTGGAGAACACTAAAAGTAGAAGAGTCAATATTTTAGGATGGTTCTCCCAAGAGTGACGGTTCTTTGTGTGAACAGGTGTATCTGAAAAGACCAATTTGCTGCCAATAGTTACTTTCCTGCTACAGACTCTGGGTTTAATGATTTAAGGTGAGACAGAACACCTGGCATTATTTACAGCACTCTTCTGAGGTGACAATCTCAGAGTCTATAGCGATTTCAGGGAGAAAAGTGAAGTGAACTGGAAAAATAGTGATGCAAAGGGATCATGAAGGAGAAGAGTGAGCTGAGGTCAAGTGCCAAGTGGAACGTTGCTGCCTGACACTTAGTATGTGCTTTAAGGCAAGAACACACAGCTGGACTTACAGAAAGGAAAACATCTAGGTTCTAGTTTGAGCTTGGAGAAGGCAATGGCACCCCACTCCAGTACTTTTGCCTGGAAAATCCCATGGATGGAGGAGCCTGGTAGGCTGCAGTCCATGGGGTCACTAGAGTCAGACGCGACTGAGCGACTTCACTTTCACTTTTCACTTTCATGCATTGGAGAAGGAAATGGCAACCCACTCCAGTGTTTTTGCCTGGAGAATCCCAGGGACGGGGAAGCCTGGTGGGCTGCCGTCTATGGAGTCGCACAGAGTTGGACATGACTGAAGCGACTTAGCAGTAGCAGCAGCAGTTTGAGCTCAACCTCTAACTAATCATATCACCTATGATCTTTTATCAGTTTTCTGAGACTCAAGGTTTTTTGTTATCCAAGTTGAGTCACACTTTTTGGATCAGATGACTCCTTTAATAAATATTTTGTAAACTGCCCAGCATTCTACAAATGTGTACAAGGCTACAGAGGAGAACCCTGATGCAAAGCTGACTTTTACATTGCATGCGTGGGATCTTTGCCTCATGGCTTTAACTTTGCTCCTGCCCACCTCAGCCTAAATTGTCTTTCTTTCTTAAATCTCTTCAGAATTTTATTTCCAGAAAATCCTTATGTACAAGGAGGAATTATGTGGCAGCTTAAACCTAATGCAGTGTTTACTCCCCAAGGTATCCTTTTCAGTGTGTACCCAGTATGATTATCAACACATCACTCTTTTAATCTCTCAGTATTTGCAAATATGAGGTCATTTGTCAATGCAATTCAGTGAGTGCTTATTGAGTAGGTATTACATGCCAAGCCCTGTATTAGGTTCCGGGAATACAGGGATGAGGTACAATAGAAGAGATACTTCTACTGATTCTACTCAAGTGGATGCTAAATGTTATATTAATATAGATTAATAGTGACACAGGAGAGAAATTGACTAATTTTATCTGGGAAGTTTAGAGAACGCTTTTTAAAAGCTGTGATATTTGACCTTGGCCATGAAGAATGAACATGATCGACACAATTTCACTAGATAGAGAAGGAGGGAAAAGACATTTCAGGTAGAGAAAACAGCCTGGTTAAAGCCTAGAGCTGGCAAAGCGTGCTGTGTGTTGAGGGGAATGACAAGTGGCCCAGCCCTAGGCCACTCATTCTCCAACAAGAAATTCTTTGTTGTTCAGGCACCCAGTCATGTCCAACTCTTTGCAACCCTAGGGACTGCAGCATACCAGGCCTCTCTGTCCCTCACCATTTCTTGGAGTTTGCCCAAGTTTACATCCATTGAAATTCTTACCAGAAGTTAAAAATCAGATATGGACACAGTGGCCTCAAAAAAATGGTTATATCCATTGCTTTTGGAGAGTTATGGCTGCCAGAGACTTTGAAAGTGTGGTACAGAAGGGTAGTGATAATTGCTGTTAAACATATAAAAGAGCTGTCACCTGGGAGAACAGAGATTGTGAAGGGCAGTGTTAATAACTTATGAACATGTAACCGGAGCCATCCCACCAGCAGATGTTAACCTGACTCATTGTGAAGACCATTTCTCAATATATGCAAATATAGTATCATGTTGTACACCTGAAACTAATATAATGTTATACATCAATTATACCTCTCTCTTTTTTAAAAAAAGTAGCATTGCAAAAGACCAGTGGACTAATTAGTTCCATGTTTTGTGGAGCAACCAAAGATAGCTGGATTTGCCATGATTTAGGAAATGACTAACAAAGGAGAAGAAAGCATACGAGTTGATGTTTTTCAGACATCACATGGAAATTCCTAATCACTTGAGATGTTCAGATACCAGCAAGGTGCATGAAGCCCTCTTCTTCCACCTAAATCTCATGGCTATTGATTACATAGCTATAACTTGTTTATAAGAGTTAGAGGGAAGCTGGCTTAATCATAGCCTTTGCTACTTGTTCTATGTGGAAACTTGGCCAAAGTATTTGATATCTATAAATACTATAAATCTCAGTTGGTTCATCTGTTTGAAAAGGTGAGAATAAGAATATTTATTTCATGAGTTTACAGGATTTACAATGATGTACATAAGGTAACCTGTAGAATGCCTTGAATTTGCAACATGTGCAAGATGAATGGTCCCCATTATTACTTTTGTCTTAATTCTATTGCCTTTTCTCTATATTTAAGTATTGCGATGGTTTAATTTAGCAAATTTCACCACCAGATCTCAAACTGTATTTTAAATGCTGTAATTCCCACCTAACTGGCCTTGTTGGAGCCAGGGCTCCCGAATAGAAATTGATGTGGGTAATAATTTTCGTTTGAGAAGATAGGTGATGAGTTGTACTTTACCTATTTTATATGTGCCCACATTGAGGCGGAAACCCTGGATGTGTCCCAAGAAATTCAGACTCTGAACTAAAACTATAATTAAATGCCTTTATCTCCAAGCCTGCAGACTCAGTCATTTGCTTCTGCAATCTTGTCCATACGACCGTAAGTCATCAGAGTGCTGAAAGGAGCGACTCTCATAAAGCAGCCAGCACCGCCATGGCTAGCATCTCACAAAGATCGGGTCCCTTAGAAAAATCCAATTTGATAGGAGCAAGAGTAATAACAAAACAAGGGATTATAATTTAATCATATCAAATCAAAGATATATATATATATGCACATATATATGCATTCATTATATGGTAATAGCAAAAGGAAAAAGTAATTCATTTTTGTGGTTCTAAAATTGAATTTTTCCCAAAGATCAAAATAGAGCTCATTTTTTCTGGACTTGGGTTAACGATACTGTCGCTAACAGAGAATGCTTGGAGCAAAAGCTGAAACCATTGCATGTTGAATAGCTTCCCTAAAATTGATAGTCCCATTTACGCATTTGGAAATCTGAATTATAAAAGAAATGATATATGTCTCAGTTAGGTATGGCCTTATATAAGATTTTTCATTTTAGAAATTTATTAATATTCCTTAGGCAATTCTTCCTTTATGAGAAAGGCAGCTGTGGCATGGCATTTAATAAGTTTGCAGCAACATTAAGCTCGATTGATCTGAATTAGTATATCTGCCTTTTGCTTTGATAGTTTATTACTGTGACTCACAGGTAGAAAGATGTACAGTCACCCAATTTCTATTGACTATGCTAGAAAATTTATTGCATGCCACTGACTATATTGCAAGTCTTTGGGATAATTTACACAGTGTGTTTTGTTTTTGTATATTAAAATTTTTGTCCTGGCATTAATATCAGTACATAGACATGTTAAACAATGCTGTGAACATTGAGTGAGTGACTGATTGAGTTAACAGCTTGTATGACATCAGAGAAAGTAAGTGATGGATTCAGCATTCAAGTATTAAGCTTGAGAACATTCAACTCTTCTGGCCAAGGAGAATGAGGTGGATTGGTTAGGCCAGAATTAAGCCCAGCGGCTCACAACCCAGATCTTGATGTACTAATTTTGGCTGTATCTCTTAATTAGTTGTTCTAAGTTGGGAGGCTGATGGAGTGGATTTGAATCGGATTCTCCGAGGCAGCATTAAGAGCTAGAGAGCAAAGTGATAGAACATGATCCTCAATAAGAGACTGGACTTATGAACTGGGACCATGATGTAACAGATTCAGAATGGCTTAATCTAGGAGGGTTCTAGGAAACTGCTGTTTGCAGGGGTGTGTGTTATAATTTTTACTTCTTAATATATGTACGGGGTGGCAGAGGATGAGATGGTTGGATGGTATGAACTTGAGCAAACTTTGGGAAATAGTGGAGGACAGGGAAGCTTGGCATGTTGCAGTCCATAGGGGTCACAAAGATTCAGACACAACTTAGGAACTGAACAACAACATATGTACATGGTTATGTCTATTGGCTGAAAGTTTATCGGTTTGCAATGGACTGAAAATGTTTTAGAATTTAGTTTAAATAAATGATAATAGTGGTGATTGCCATCTACCAGTAAGAGTTCTAGGCTTTTACATAGATTATTTTACTTAAATCTGGTATTTTTGACCTCATTTTATAAATGGAGCACTGAGGCCTAGAGATTTTAGGTATCATGCACAAAGTAAGGAAAGTTATAGACTCAGGACTTATATCTTTGGAACCTGATGCTAAACTCTGGGCTCTAAACAGGCAGTCTACAAAAGAAGGGAGAACCATGGCCTCATTACTGCAAAATTCAGACTTAAAGAAAATAGGAAAACCACCAGGCAATTCAGGTGTGACATAAGTCAAATCCTTTACAATTATACAGTGGAAGTGACAAATAGATTCAAGGGATTAGATCTGACAGAGTGACTGAAGAACTATGGATGGAGGTTCATGACATTGTACAGGAGGCAGTGATCAAGACCATGCCCAAGAAAAAGAAATGCAAAGAGGCAAAATGGTTGTCTGAGGATGCCTTACAAATAGCTGAGAAAAGAAGAGAAGCAAAAGGCAAAAGAGAAAAGGAAGATACTCCCATCAGAATGCAGAGTTCGAAAGAATAGCAAGGAGAGATAAGAAAGTCTTCCTAAGTGAACAATGCAACAAAAGAGAGGATAACAATGGAATGGGAAAGACTAGCGATCTCTTCAAGAAAATTAGAGATACCAAGAGAACATTTCGTGCAAAGATGAGCTCAATAAAGGACAGAAATGGTCTGGACCTAACAGAAGCAGAAGATATTAAGAAGAGATGACATTGTACAGGAGGCAGTGATCAAGACCATGCCCAAGAAAAAGAAATGCAAAGAGGCAAAATGGTTGTCTGAGGATGCCTTACAAATAGCTGAGAAAAGAAGAGAAGCAAAAGGCAAAAGAGAAAAGGAAGATACTCCCATCAGAATGCAGAGTTCGAAAGAATAGCAAGGAGAGATAAGAAAGTCTTCCTAAGTGAACAATGCAACAAAAGAGAGGATAACAATGGAATGGGAAAGACTAGCGATCTCTTCAAGAAAATTAGAGATACCAAGAGAACATTTCGTGCAAAGATGAGCTCAATAAAGGACAGAAATGGTCTGGACCTAACAGAAGCAGAAGATATTAAGAAGAGGTGGCAAGAATACACAGAAGAACTATACAAAAAAGATCTTTATGACCCAGATGGCCATGATGGTGTGATCACTCACCTAGAGCCAGACATCCTGGAATGTGAGGTCAAATGGGCCTTAGGAAGCATCACTACAAACAAAGCTAGTGGAGGTGATGGAATTCCAGCTGAGCTATCCCAAATCCTAAAAGATGATGCTGTGAAAGTGCTGCAGTCAACATGCCAGCAAATTTGGAAAACACAGCAGTGGCCACAGGACTAGAAAAAGTTTCCATTCCAGTCGCAAAGGAAGGCAATGTCAAAGAATGTTCAAATTACCTCACAATTGCACTCATTTCACATGCTAGGTAGGCTTCAACATACATAAACTGAGAACTTCCAGATATACCAGCTGGATTTAGAAAAGGCAGAGGAACCAGAAATCAAATTGCCAACATCCACTGGCTCATAGAAAAGCAAGGGAATTTCAGAAAAACATCTGCTTCACTGACTACACCAAAGCCTTGACTGTGTAGATCACAACAAACTGTGGAAAATTCTTCAAGAGATGGGACTACCAGACCACCTGACCTGCCTCCTGAGAAACCTGTATTCAGGTTAAGAAGCAACAGTTAGAACCCAACATGGAACAACAGACTGGCTCAAAATTGGGAAAGGAGTATGTCATGGCTGTATATTGTCACTCCATTTAATTTATATGTAGAGTATGTCATGCGGAAAGCCAGGCTGGATGAAGCACAAGCTGGAATCAAGGTTCCCAGGAGAAATATGCAGATGACATAATATGCAGAAATTTTCAGATATGCAGATGACACCACCCTTATGGCAGAAAGCCAAGAGGAGCTAAAGAACCTCTTAATGAAGGTAAAAGAAGAGAGTGAATAGCTGGCTTAAAACTCAACATTCAAAAAACTAAGATCATGGTATCTGGTCCCATTATTTCGTAGCATATAGATGGGGAAACAATGGAAACAGAGTCAGACTAGTTTTTGGGGCTCCAAAATCATTGTGGACAGTGACTTCAGCCATGAGATTAAAACATGCTTGCTCCTTGGAAGAAGAGCTATGACAAAGCTAGACAGTGCATTAAAAAGCAGAGACATTACTTTTCTGACAAAAGTCCATGTAGTCAAATCTATGGTCTTTTCAGTAGTCATGTATGGATGTGAGAGTGGGACTATAAAGAAAGCTGAGCACTGAAGAATTGATGCTTTTGAACTGGTGCTGGAGAAGACTCCTGAGACTCCCTTAGACTGAAAGGAGATCAAACCAGTCAATCTTAAGGGATATCAACCCTGAATATTTGTTGGAAAGACTGATGCTGAAGCTCTAATAATTTGGCCACTAAGTGAAGAGGAACTAAAAAGCATCTTGATGAAAGTGAAAGAGGAGAGTGAAAAAGTTGGCTTAAAGCTCAACATTCAGAAAACGAAGATCATGGCATCCGGTTCCATCACTTCATGGGAAATAGATGGGCAAACAGTGTCAGACTTTATTTTTTTGGGCTCCAAAATCACTGCAGATGGTGACTGCAGCCATGAAATTAAAAGATGCTTACTCCTTGGAAGAAAAGTTATGACCAACCTAGATACTATATTCAAAAGCAGAGACATTACTTTGCCGACTAAGGTCCATCTAATCAAGGCTATGGTTTTTCCTGTGGTCATGTATGGATCTGAGAGTTGGACTGTGAAGAAGGCTGAGCACCGAAGAATTGATGATTTTGAACTGTGGTGTTGGAGAAGACTCTTGAGAGTCCCTTGGACTGCAAGGAGATCCAACCAGCCCATTCTGAAGAAGATCAACCCTGGGATTTCTTTGGAAGGAATGATGCTAAAGCTGAAGCTCCAGTACTTTGGCCATCGCATGCGAAGAGCTGACTTATTGGAAAAGACTCTGATGCTGGGAGGGATTGGGGGCAGGAGGAGAAGGGGACGACCGAGGATGAGATGGCTGGATGGCATCACTGACTCAATGGACGTGAGTCTGAGTGAACTCCGGGAGTTGGTGATGGACAGGGAGGCCTGGCTTGCTGCGATTCATGGGGTCGCAAAGAGTCAGACACGACCGAGTGACTGAACTGAACTGAACTGAAGCTAAGAATTGATTCATTGGGAAAGACCTTGATGCTAGGAAAGACAGAAGACAGGAGGAGAAGGGGACAACAAAGAATGAGATGGTTGGATGGTATCACCGACTCAATGAATGCCAGCTTGAGCAGGGTCTGGGAGATAGTGAAGGACAGGGAAGCCTGGCATGCTGCAGTTTACGGGTTCTCAAAGAGTTAGAAACAGCTGAGCGACTTTTCCTTTTTCTTTTCTCACCAACACTGTCCCACCCCCTAAATATTCTGACTTTTTCTTCCTCTGAGATGTTGAAGCCTAGGACTGTCTTAGACCTTGGAGCTACAGGTTGGACTTTTTTGGTAAAAGGTACATTAACACAGAATGAAAATACTGATGGCCTGTTGCTAAATGCAATATCTGATGGGTATTTACTTGCTCTGCAATTAATAAAAATAATGAATGATTACTTTGAAAATATAATATAGAAGACTAAATATTTCAAAACCTATCTTCTTTGGAGGGAATACCCATCAATAAGATGAGGGCAGCTTCCATTTCAGTTTACAAGTTTTATTACTGCTCTCTTTCTTCAATCACAGCAGCTTTTGTCTTCAATTGGTGCTGGCTATTTGTCTGTCAAGCCATGGAATCAGAGTAAAAGCTAACACTGACAAGAAAATAGTCATAACAGGGTCATTTCTTTGTTGAGTTTGGGTTGACAATCCAGTAGAAGAGATTTTTTCCTTTGCAGAAAATTTTATTCCTAACCTAGCCTTCCTGACACGGGTTTGTTTAGCTGCAGGCAGTTGTCAAGTACCAGCAAAGCCTCTGAAGAATGCTGACATGGACCTGTTCAGGACCATCAACACTTAGTGTCGAGCAGATGAAAATGGATTTTTTTAAAATGTATGCAGTTTAGCAAAAACTTCACTGATTGTCAAAGCTGATTTTTAGTTATTCATAAACTTTTCTGTGGATAGATAGAGTGCATGCATGTAGTATTTTGGGTTTGAATCTCTGATGAAATCTTATATTAGAGCAACTCAGGATAAATGAGAGAGCTTTCTGTCTCAGATGTGGTTGACAAGGTGGATATCATGGTTGATGGAAAGGAGAGATTTTTGGAGTCAGGCAAAAACTGACTTCAAAGGACAGACCCTCTTTTAGACTGACCAGCTTTGTGATCATGGGCAAATTGCTTAAATAAACTGCAGTTCCCTGACTTCAAGAATCAGTATTGCAATACCTCCCACCCTGTAGTCTTCTTAGAAAGAATAAATGAGAGTAGATATGGGTAATGAGGTTAAAAAAAACCACGAACTCATCCAAGGCTCTTAATTTATGATTGAGAAAACTGCAGCTAGTTTGTTATAATGTGCAAACCCAGGACTCCATCTTCTTGTGTTTAACTCAGAGCACAGTAGTCTTTCTGCTACAACATGTTCAAGCAAAAGAAATACTTATAAAGAGCACATGTTACATAACATAACTATATATAACTGTGCTCAAAAGAACCCACATTATCTATATAATTCTGACTATATGAAGCTGGATTCCAACAGGCTAAAAGGATGTAGGATGTGACCACAGCCAGCTGGGTTTCTAAATGATGCATTATGGACATAGGATGAGATAGTGACTTGAGTCACAGCCTCCAAAAAGATGTCTATGACCAATCCCCAGAACATGTGAGTGCAACCTATTTGGAAAAGGCTCTTTGAAGATGTAATTAAGATAAGGATCTTGAGATAAAGAGATCATCCTAGATTATCCAAGTCCTAAATCTAAGGACAAGTGTCTTAATAGGAGAAAGAGGAGTGACACCAGGAGGAGGCAGTGTGACCCAGAGGCAGAGACTGGAGTCATGTAATCCCCAAGCCCAGAAACGCCAGGGCCGCCACCAGAAGCTAGAGGTGGCCTGGGGTGGAAAGTTCCCTAGATCCTCTGGGGTGACCACAGCCCTGCCAACATTTTGATTTCAGTCCTGTTATATGGAGTTCAGACTTCAGGCCTCCCAGAACTCAGAGAGAGTCGATTTCTGTTAAGTCATCAAGATAGTTTGAATTTTGCAATACATTATAGCAGCTCTAGAAAACTAATACAACAGGTTAAAAATCTAAGAAAAAGAATTGAAAGTAAGTTGTGTGTCAGCTAAGATATAACTCACATGCAGACGCTGGCATATGGAGAGAACGAGAATGTCCTGTTTTAAAAATCTCTCCTTGTTTACCTACAAGAACTTTTGGAACTAACACCCAAAAAAGATGTCCTTTTCATTATAGGGAACTGGAATGCAAAAGTAGGAAGTCAAGAAACACCTGGAGTAACAGGCAAATTTGGCCTTGGTGTACAGAATGAAGCAGGGCAAAGGCTAATAGAGTTTTGCCAAGAGAACACACTGGTCATAGCAAACACCCTCTCCCAACAATGCAAGAGAAGACTCTACAGATGGTCATCACCAGATGGCCAACACTGAGATTAGGTTGATTATATTCTTTGCAGCCAAAGACGGAGAAGCTCTATACTGTCAGCAAAAAAAAAAAAGACCTGGAGCTGACTGTGGTTCAGATCATGAATTCCTTATTGCCAAATTCAGACTTAAATTGAAGAAAGTGGGGAAAACCACTAGACTATTCAGGTATGACCTAACTCAAATCATATGATTTTACAGTGGAAGGGAGAAATAGATTTAAGGGACTAGATCTGATAGACAGAGTGCCTGATGAACAATGATGAAGGTTTGTGACATTGTACCAGAGATAGGGATCAAGACCATCCCCAAGAAAAAGAAATGCAAAAAGACAAAATGGCTGTCTGGGGAGGCCTTACAAATAGCTAAGAAAAGAAGAGAAGCAAAGAGCAAAGGAGAAAAGGACAGATATAAGCATCTGAATACAGAGTTCCGAAGAATAGCAAGGAGAGATAAGAAAGCCTTTCTCAGCAATCATTGCAAAGAAATAGATGAAAACAACAGAGTGGGAAAGACTGGAGATCTCTTCAAGAAAATTGAAGATACCAAGGGAACATTTCATGCAAAGATGGGCTCAATAAAGGACAGAAATGGTATGGACCTAACAGAAGCAGAAGATATTAAGAAGAGGTGGCAAGAATACACAGAAGAACTATACAAAAAAGATCTTCATGACCCAGATAATCAAGATGGTGTGATCACTCATCTACAGCCAGATATCCTGGAATGTGAAGTCAAGTGGGGCTTAGGAAGCATCACTATGAACAAAGCTAGTGGAGGTGATGGAATTCCAGTGGAGCTATTTCAAATCCTGAAAGATGATGCTGTGAAAGTGCTGCACTCAATATGCCAGCAAATTTGGAAAACTCAGCGGTGGCCACAGGACTGGAAAAGGTCAGTTTTCATTCCAATCCCAAAGAAAGGCAATGCCAAAGAATGCTCAAACTACCGCCCAATTGCACTCATCTCACATGCTAGTAAAGTAATGCTCAGTATTCTCCAAGCCAGGCTTCAGCAATACGTGAACTGTGAACTTCCTGATGTTCAAGCTGGTTTTAGAAAAGGCAGAGGAACAAGAGATTAGTTGCCAACATCTGCTGGATCATTGACAAAGCAAGAGAGTTCCAGAAAAACATCTATTTCTGCTTTATTGACTATGTCAAAGCCCTTGACTGTGTGGATCACAATAAACTGTGGAAAATTCTGAAAGAGATGGGAATACCAGACCACCTGACCTGCCTCTTGAGAGCGGTGGCCACAGGACTGGAAAAGGTCAGTTTTCATTCCAATCCCAAAGAAAGGCAATGCCAAAGAATGCTCAAACTACCGCCCAATTGCACTCATCTCACATGCTAGTAAAGTAATGCTCAGTATTCTCCAAGCCAGGCTTCAGCAATACGTGAACTGTGAACTTCCTGATGTTCAAGCTGGTTTTAGAAAAGGCAGAGGAACAAGAGATTAGTTGCCAACATCTGCTGGATCATTGACAAAGCAAGAGAGTTCCAGAAAAACATCTATTTCTGCTTTATTGACTATGTCAAAGCCCTTGACTGTGTGGATCACAATAAACTGTGGAAAATTCTGAAAGAGATGGGAATACCAGACCACCTGACCTGCCTCTTGAGAAACCTCTATGCAGGTCAGAAAGCAATAGTTTGAACTGGACATGGAAAAACAGACTGGTTCCAAATAGGAAAAAGAGTGCGTCAAGGCTGTATATTGTCACCCTGCTTATTTAACTTCTATGCAGAATACATCATGAGAAACGGTGGGCTGGAAGAAGCACAAGCTGAAATCAAGATTGCTGGGAGAAATATCAATAACCTCAGATACGCAGATGGCACTACCCTTATGGCAGAAAGTGAAGAAGACTAAAGAGCTTCTTGATGAATGTGAAAGAGGAGAGTGGAAAAAGTTGGCTTAAAGCTCAACATTCAGAAAACTAAGACCATGGCATCTTGTCCCATCACCTCATGGCCAATAGATGTGGAAACAATGGAAACAGTGGCTAACTTTATTTTGGAGGGCTCCAAAATCACTGTAGATGGTGATTGCAGCCATGATACTAAAAGATGCTTACCTCTTGGAAAGAAAGTTATGACCAACCTAGAGAGCATATTAAAAAGCAGAGATTTTACTTTGTCAACAAAGATCCGTCTAGTCAAGGTTATGGTTTTTCCAGTAGTCATGTAGGGATGTGTGAGTTGGACTATAAAGAAAGCTGAGAATGGAAGAATTGCTGCTTTTGAACTGTGCTGTTGGAGAAGACTCTTGAGAGTCCCTTGGACTGCAAGAAGGTCCCATTCTAAAGGAAATCAGTCCTGAGTGTCCACTGGAAGGACTGATGTTGAAGCTGAAACTCCAATACTTTGGCCACCTGATGCAACGAACTGATCCCTGGAAAAGACCCTGATGCTGAGAAAGATTGAAGGCAGNCAGTCCTGAGTGTCCACTGGAAGGACTGATGTTGAAGCTGAAACTCCAATACTTTGGCCACCTGATGCAACGAACTGATCCCTGGAAAAGACCCTGATGCTGAGAAAGATTGAAGGCAGGAGAAGAAGAAGACGACAGAGGATGAGATGGTTGGATGGCATCACCAACTGGATGGACATGAGTTTGAACAAGCTCCGGGAGTTGGTGATGGACAAGGAGGCCTGGCGTGTTGTGGTTCATGTGGTCGCCAAGTGTTGGACACAACTGAGCAACCGAACTGAACTGTTTACACTCACCAATTTGTTGTTTGCTTTATCAGAGCTCTGTATTGGTGCATTAATTCAATCACTACTTGAGAAATACAGGATGCTTGCCTCCATGTAACTTAAATCATTAATCAGTGAACAAACCAACCAACAAATGAGTTGTAGGACCACGTGCTGAGGGCCCCCAGAGAGTGGTTAGGTGAATGCTGTGGGTCTCATAGAGAAGGGACGCTCAGGCTCTGATTAGGGCAGGGCAGCCCCCAGGACAGGCTTCTGAGGAGCATGGCTGTCTGAGCTGGACCTCCCCTTGGCTTGGAGACATGGAGATTTGGCTGACAAAAGAAACAAGAGTGCTATTTTCCCCACCCCTGAGGTGGAGGTCATAAAAGCTAGAGTTCTATTATTATCGTGTCTGCTTTCCTCTTCTCCATGACGTGGCATGTATATATACAGAATGCGGTAGGTGTTGGCTGAGTTAAGATAAATGTTAGACAAGGAAGTGTGTGGTTAACGCACGTGAGCCAGGTGTTCTGGAAAGATAAGCTCAGAAGTGGGTAAGGACGATGTGGCTGGGATGGAGGACTTCCTGCTTTCACGGGCCAGGTGGGAGCATATCCAGCTCTGAAGTCGTCAGCTCTGCCAGTGGCTTAATTATTCCTACCTCAGAGCCTCCCCCCACCACCCCGCCACCTCAGCTCACCTCTGACTGCCCTTCAGTTCATCACCCTGATTCCTGATAAAGAACTGAGTAGGAGAAAGGGAACAAACCTCTTTTTATGAATGGCAAGCACTGTGCTAATTTCCTTACATATGTGATCTGATTTAGCCCTGGCTGTATTCCACTGGGAAACGTATTGAAGAGGAAACCACTCTTGTTAGGTGAAGTCACTTTCCTGGAGCTGAAAGGCATAAAGACCTTTGAAACCCTGGCTTTTGCTTACTTCTCCATCTTCAACACCAGTCATCCTCTGTCTCCAGAGTGACCCTCTGACTATACCAACCTGCTTCAAGCTCTTCCTTCCATGTTTAATGTGATGGCTCTCAACTGGGGGCAAATTCGTTCTCCAGGGAATTTGAGATTTGACAATGGCTGGAGATGTATATGCTTGTCACAGCAGAGGGAGTGGATGCTACTGTCACCTACTGAATGCCAGGGATGCTGCTGCTAAAACTGAACTGGACAGGACAGCCCCTCCCCCAACCAGAAAAGAATTACCTGCCCCCAAAATGTCAGTGATGCTGAGCCTGAGAAATCCTGCCTCAGTGTTTATCATTCCCTCTGCCTGATCTTTTTTAATTTCCTTCCTCTCTTGGCTGGAGTTCTCCTACTCATTTATGATCCAGCCAGTGTGTCGTCCCCTGTAGGAAGCCCTTTCTCATTTCTCCAGGGTGGGCTAGGTGCTACCCTTCTGTCCTCCCATAGGCAGCCTATCTGTTATTGTACCTATTACTGATTCTCTGCTGTCCTGTTCATGAATCTGAGTCTCCTACTGGGCAGGGAACCACATCCCGTCTAACGTTATAGCCCTGGAAGATAGTGCGGCTCCCGACAGATCTTAAAGGATATTGCTGCATGAATGAAGTGGTGACTTGAGATTTATACACTATATGGAAAGGGAAATGAGGAGAATTGAGATTGTTGTTCTCAGTGCATAGTGACTGGCAGGAATTTCGGCTGCAGAGATGGAGACGTATTTCTTACTGATTTTAGTTCTGTTTTCCTGAGTCAGAACAGAAAGAGTCTCAAAACTCCAAGAAAGAGACAGAGGGCTTCTCAGAAAAAGGAAAAAGTAGCCAAATATAAAGATGCAAGTCCTTTTCTTCTTAAAACCCACTTGCTCTCCCAAGTTGTGAGAATTAAAAGAATGACAAAAACGACTTAACTTGAACTGAACAAAAATCAGGCCTGGCTATTGTAGCTTGAACAGCTCTAAGATCCAATGGAGGGAGCATGGGGAATGACAGTGTTTGTGCAAGGTCGTGGACGCAAGAAAGCCTGGTTGGCCCTTCTTTGGTTCCCTCAGGGATATTCAAATGACAGTAGCACTTAGGCTGGCTGCCGAAAGAACTGGCTGAGAGCAGGAGATATTTGAGGCACTCGACATGCTATTTTTTCTAAAAGAGAGTGTCCCTGACAGCCTTCCAACTCCTTGGCTTTCTTCAGCACTCAGCAGCAATGGCAATCAAAGAAAAGTTGAGGACAAATCCTCACTGCTTTTTGTCTGCACAGTCTTAGGATTTAGAATAGCACATGCATGGATAAAAAAGGTGGCTGCAACTGCTTTAGTTAAGCTCCTCTACCTGTAGCAGAAGAGACTGCAAAGATAAAACAGGACTTGCTTAAACAGAAACACCCAGGAGTCTCCGCAGGTGCAGACTAAATTGAAATCTGGATCTAGGAATTCTTACAGTATTTTAAATGTAGGAATCTTTGGATATTATCTTTTATATTTTAAATTCATTGCTATTTCTAAACAGCTTAAATGAGGAAATAAAGTGATCATTGAAAACTCTTCATTCAGTGTCAGAGCAGCCTGATGGAAAGATAGATGAAAACGTGTATCTTTTCTCCCATACTGATTTTTCCCTTTGATTCTAAATACACCACTTTCCAATATTCTTTTTCTTCATGAAGGAAAAACCTCATAGGAAAATTATTATGAGACTAGCCGAAATAATCCTTTCACAGGCAATATGCTACATGGAGCAGGCGCCGTCCAGCAGTCCTGAGAAGGAAATGATTATACAGTACGACTTTGAGTGCCTTCTGTCAGGGAGGATGTTGAACAGTGTTGAGTGGGAAGTGTGTGCTGTCCACCTCCTATACAGTGGACCATCTGTCTTTA
The DNA here is from genome assembly GCA_006410675.1 of Oreotragus oreotragus. Classification (NCBI taxonomy): domain Eukaryota; kingdom Metazoa; phylum Chordata; class Mammalia; order Artiodactyla; family Bovidae; genus Oreotragus; species Oreotragus oreotragus. The sequence goes on along the minus strand of SJYX01012463.1, from coordinate 52,467 downwards.
CCATATAGCCAGCCCTGAGCGTATTACTTCTGGGAGGCTAGCATTTGACAGTTTCCTCCCTCTTGTGGCACTGACAGAGGTCAGATCAGTGGAGCATGGGCTGAATGCAGACACAGCTAAGTACAAGTCAAAGGGCAAAACCAGAGTTTAATATTTTAATGAAGATTAAAATTTTAATGTAATTAACATTTCAAAATCTTCTTTAGGACATGCACTTAAAAAGTCCCTCCATGAAATATCAACAACTTCGATATGCACATGACACTGCCCTAATGGCAGAAATTGAAGAACTAAAGAGCCTCTCAATGAGGATGAAAGAGGAGAGTGAAAAAGCTGGCTTAAAACTGAACATTTAAAAAAACTAACATCACAGCATCCAGTCCTATCACTTCATGGCAAATAGATGGAGAAGAAATGCAAGCAGTGATGAATTTTATTTTCTTGGGCTCCAAAATTACTGCAGATGGTGACTGTAGCCATGAAATTAAAAGAAACTTGCTTCTTGGAAGGAAAGTTATGACAAACCTAAGCAGCATATTAAAAAGGTGAGAATCACTTTTCCAACAAAAGTCCATAATGTCAAAGCTATGGTTTTCCAGTAGTCATGTATGGATGTGAGAGTTGGACCATAAAGAAGGCTTCGTGTTGAAGAATTGATGCTTTTGAGTTGTGGTGCTAGAGAAGACTCTTGAGAGTCCCTTGGACAGCAAGAAGATCAAACCAGTCAATCCTAAAGGAAGTCAACCCTGAATATTCATTGGAAAGACTGATGCTGAAGCTCTTAATACCTTGGCCACTTGATGCAAAGGCCCAACATGTTGGAAAAGACCCTGATACTGGGAACGACTGAGGGCAGGAGGAGAAGGGGGAAACAGAGGACGAGATGGTGGATGGCATCACTGACTCAATGGACATGAGTTTGAGCAAACTCCAGGAGATAGTGAAGGACAGGGTAGCCTGGTGTGCTGCAGTTCTCGGGCTCACAAAGAGTTGGACATGATTTAGCAACAACAAAGAGTTGAACAAACAACAGAGAGTTAACCAAAAAACTCAAGTGAACTAAGTTGTAAATGTGAAGTTAAACTTTAAACCAATTTATTAAAAAGTAAAACTGTTATCATTGAAAACTACCTTCAATACAAATCAAGTATGTACTCTTGCTACCATCTTCACTTGCATGTGCAGTGGGAGCCGAAAAACATTGCCCAGCAGAATGTGGCAGGCTAACTCTAGATTATTCAGTTTGAATTTTGAGTAAGTGTAATTGTAAGTTATTTTTACCTTATAAATGCAAAAGTGTTTGAATTGTTTAAAAAAATCCCTCCATATCTCAAGGTTATGAGAATATTTTCCTGTATTTTCATCTAAATGTTTTGAAGTTTTATGTTATCTGTATTTTTAATTTACTGAAAAAGGGAAAGGCTACCCACTCCAGTATTCTGGCCTGGAGAATTCCATGGACTGTATAGTCCATGGGGTTGCAAAGAGTCAGACACGACTGAGTGACTTTCACTTCGCTTCACTTAAATTTACTGGAGTTTGGGGGATTTTTTGGTAGTAGTGATGTAGTCATTTATTTGTTGATGTATAGTTTATTTACAATGTTGTGTCAGTTTCAGGTATAGAGCAGAATGTTTCAGCTATAGGTATACATACATACACACACACACACACACACACACACACACACACACACACACACATTCTTTTCCAGATGCTTTTCCCTTATAGGTTGTTACAAAATATTGACTAGAGTTCCCCTTCCTATACAGCAGGTTCTTGGTTATGCTACATATAGTAGTGTATATATAGTACTAGCCATCTATTGCCGTGCTGGTATCAAACTGCCTCAATTACTATAACTTAGTAATGTTGCTTTGAATGATTGCCAAATCGAGAGCAGAGAAATGCACTCGTACTCCCATACCCCTTCCTCCGTGGCTAGTTTGGAGTAAGCAATAAATTTTTATTGTGTTCAAATGAGTTTTTTTTTTAAATTTTACTTTATTTTACTTTACAATACTGTATTGGTTTTGCCATTTTAAAAAAGTTTCTTTAGGGGAAATGCTTTCAATTTTTCACCATTGAGGATAATGTTTGCTGTGGGTTTGTCATATATAGCTTTTATTATGTTGAGGTATGTTCCTTCTATTCCTGCTTTCTGGAGAGTTTTTATCATAAATGGATGTTGAATTTTATCAAAGGCCTTCTCTGCATCTATTGAGATAATCATATGACATTTATTTTTCAATTTGTTAATGTGGTGAATTACATTGATTGATTTGCGAATATTGAAGAATCCTTGCAT
>SJYX01012463.1:26543-47973 GCA_006410675.1 Oreotragus oreotragus | reverse complement strand
AAAAAAAAAAGTTTCTTACTGCAGAATAAATTAGCCTGTTGATTAATAAAATCAATGAACATTTCTCCATTGGATTATTCTTATTGGATTGACCATGTAGTCATTAATATTGTTCTCCTAGAAAATACCCTTTCTCTTGGCCTCTGAACATCCTCTAGCCCATTTCTCTGTTCAGTGAAGCTCTGTGAGTCTTCACTCAGTCTTTATTTCCTTTCTCTTCCATTAACTCCAAACCTAGTGGGCATTTCTCTGTCTTATTTAATTCTAATTCCTAGCAGCATTTGTAATGGTTGACCATGCTCTTTTCTTTGTTTTCCTTCTTGCTGTATTGACCAGTTCTTTATTCTCTCCCCTGCTGGCTTCATCCCTTCATCAGATATTAAGATACAGGTGTGACCCAGAGCTTCTACTCTTGGCTATCAAATTCATGTGATCTCATCCATGGCTGGGCCTCTAAAGCATGCCATATTTGTGCTAGTAGAATCCAAACCTATAGATTTAGTCTAAAACTCTAACCTAAGCACAAGAGTCATATATTCAACTGTTTATTTAATACCTCTGTGTGGAGGCCTAAGTGGTATCTCAAAAGTAACACGAATAAGACAAACTATTAATAGCCCTTTCCATCTGTTTTCCGTCTCAGTAAATGGTATTGCTATTCTCAGTGCTTGAACCTAGGATTTTTCTTTGACTTTACTATAATTTACCTTTTCCTTATATCCCTTGGTCAGCTAACAATTTATCCTCACCATCATCCCTAACTAAACTATAACTCAAGCCACCCTCATCCTTTCATTTGAAAATGCTTCATAACTGGTCTTGTTGCTTTCTTTGCAATTTCCTTAGACTAGTCTGTAGGATCTTTTGGAAAGAGAAAACATATAGTATCACCCTCTTGCTAAAGGTCTTTGGGATTCTCTGATTGTAACTAGAATAAAATCCAGATTCTTTACTTCACCTCACAGTGTCCTGCATATACTATCCCTTCCCTGACTTTCCACTCTCATCTTCCCGTTACCCCTCCAGCATACTAAAGTTTAGTCTGACTATTCTTATTGTTGCCCAATCATGTCAAGGTCATTACTACCTCAGGGCCTTTGCACTTCCTTTTTTTTCTTCATGAAATGATTTTTTTTGGATCTTTTTATAGCTTCATCCTTCTCATTATTCTGATCTTTACTCAAATGTCCTTGTCCTAGAGAAGCAAATAGACAATCCTTGAGTCATTTTCTATGCTTTTAACCAGTTCTATTTTCTTTATAACATGAATCTGGATATGAAATTATTATTTTTTCTTCATGTGTGACTAATTCACTATCAGGAGGTTTGGCTATATTTTAATAAGTGATACATTTCCAGTATTTTTAACTATTATATTAATATTTATAAACAAGTAAAAGAAACTGGATATTTAGCTTTTCTGCTAGGAAATGTCAAGCAGGAGCTAAATATAATGAATGTAGCAGGAATTGAAAAGAGGTGCTGGCTTTTGTGTGGAGAAACTTATTAAAACCACTGGTTCAAATCATTACTTAATTATAGCATGCCAGAGTTAGAATGCCCCCTGATTATGGCTCCATTTCCGTTTACCACCAAGCTTCTGGTACAATTAGCATTTTGAAATGCCATTGCAGCATTGCCTGCTGGAGTATCTTATTCTTGGTGGAAAAAAATTTCTTTTTTCCTTTCTGGTTGCTTGAGCACCACTTTCATTAACTTGCAATCAAGTCTTTGCCCTACACTGCATCTATTCTTAGAACCAGTCCCACCCTTTAAGCACCCATCCTCTGCCTGGTAGAGCACACTTTCTCACTCTTTAAAGAGACTTATGCAGCCTGTCTGTGATGGAGCTGTTAGGTCTGAATGAAGTGCCCACTCTCCTCTGTGGACCTCCCCATTGGCAGCTCTCCCTTTTATTCCTATTCCTGCTTTTGTCCCCCACCCCAAGCCCTGGTGAACATGTGGCTCAGTTTTCTCAGCTGCAGCCCTCTTTTGCTGGCCAGGTACTTCAATGGTACAGCACTAGTCTAGTCACCAAGCTCCTCTTTGTCACAACCCTGGTACCTCTTATTCTTAGATGCCGATTCTCACGTAGTTCCTACTGAACACGTCCTGGAGGGTGAGACTCAGAAATGGTCTGATTTTCAGTATCATGTCCTCCAACCTAAAGGCTGGGGACCGAATGATGATAAGAGAAATGAAAGTCTTTGGTGGCTTGCCAGAGGACTCTTAGATATTCTTTCTACAGAGTTCAGTCCATTCATGAGAAACCTCACTCCTGTGCTGGTCAGGAAGCTTTCAAAGATGTCAGGTGGGCCCCAGCTCCCAAAGAACTACTTTACTTCTAGACTTCTTCCTATTTGAGCAACCACTTGGTGAAAGTCCTGGGTGTCTGATCCAGATGAACACTTACTGTCCTTTGGAACAGATCAAAATCTTCTAAGTATAACTTTTTAAATTTGAATCATAAGTAGATCCACCTGAAGAATTCCTTTTATTCTTGAGAATGATGTCTGTAATTAGTTTGCTTGGGTTGCCATCACAAAGTACCACAGATCAACTTAAACTACAGAAATATATTTTCTCACCATTCTGGAAGCTTGAAGTTCAAGATCAAACTGTTGGACTGAGTCGATTTCTTCTGAGGGCCATGAGGTAAGGATCTATTCCAGGCCTCTCTCCTTGGCCTATTAATGACTGCCTTCTTTGTCTTTCCATTGTCTTCCCTCTGTACGTGTATACATGTCTGAGTCCAAATTTTCAGTCATGTTGGATTAGGGTCTACCCTAATAACTTCATTTTAACTTAATTATCCCTGTGAAAATTCTGTCCAAATATAAACACATTCTGAAGTACTGGGAGTTAGGCCTTCTTCATATGAATGGGGGTGTGTGTGCAGAATCCATCCCACAGTAACAATTTCAGCCTTTTGAGAAACACTCCATCAAAAGTTACGTTCTGTCCCATGATCACCCATAACTTAGTGAGTGAAGGAATATGAACACCTTAGTTTATTCCTGCTTAAGAGTGTTTCATTGGCTTTTCCCCTCACCTAGAAAGGTCTTCACAGCTATGTAGCTTGCTTCATTACTCTACTTAGGGCTTTGACTAAATATCACTGAAATAGAGAGGCCCTCCCAGGTCACCAAGTAGAGCTCTTTTCTTACCCCCATTGCCTTCCACTGTTTTGTTTATAGTACTTAGTACTATATGAAGTTTAGAACTTTTGTTTACTCTAAAGAATAAAGGATAGCAATAAGAAAAAACTATACCTAACATTCATTGAGTCTTTACCAAATGTTAGACGCCTCTAAGTACTTTTCATTAAATTTCATAGCAAACCTGTCAGGCTGTCATGATTTTTAACATTTTTGCAAATGTGCTTATTGTCTTACTTACCATGTTAGGAATTACGTAATTTGTTGTATGAATAAATTCATGATTACAAATACAAAGCTGAAATAAATAGAAAAGAACAAAGTCAGCTAGAAGGGCTTGGTTATCCACATCAAGAATTAACTTGAAGAGTAATTAAAAAAATTTTTTATTGAAGTGAGACTACAACCTTAAAATTTCCTGGGTGTCTCCAAGGATATCTGAGAATGTGTACATGAACTCCAGTGTAACAGGATTACTAAATTATGTGATGAACTCTTTTTTATTTTTAACTGAAGTATAGTTGATTTAAAATTCTATGTTAGTTTCAGATGTACAGTGAAGTGATTCAGCTTCAGATTTTTTTCCACTTTCCCATTATAGGTTATTACAAGGTATTGACTATTGTTTCCTATGCTGTACAGTAGATCCTTGTTGTTTATCTATTTTATATATAGTTGTATGTATCTGTTAATCCCAAACTCCTAATTTATCCCTCCTCACCTTTCTTCTTGGTAACTATTAATTTTTCTGTGTCTGTCAGTCTATTTCTGTTTCATAAATTATATCACTATCATATTTTTTAGACCCCACTTATAAGTGATATCAGTAGTTCTTGATGGAGAGTGTGCATTGGAATCAAATGAAGAACTTTTGAAGACCTGCCTAGCTCCCAGGCCCATTGCTTAGAATCCTTTGAGGAAAGGTCCAAGCGTGTAAGTTTTGAATTCTAGACTAACACTTCAAACTAAACCTCAGGGTAGAGGAACAAACTTTACCTCCTTGGAGATCAGGGTGACCATAATTCATTCTTGTTATGCAAAACATAGAGTAGCATATCAGTACCAGCATGGATTCTGAAAGTCATTCAGACCAGGGTTCAAATCCTAGATTGTCCTAATTTATGATGTAAATAGAGGCTTCCCAGGTGGTGCTAGTGGTAAAGAACCCTCCTGCCAGTGCAGGAGACATGAGAGATATGTGTTCTATCCCTGGGTCGGGAAGATCCCCTGGAGGAGGGCATGGCAACCCATTCCAGTATTCTTGCCTGGAGAATCCCATGGACNCCCAAGCCCTGGTGAACATGTGGCTCAGTTTTCTCAGCTGCAGCCCTCTTTTGCTGGCCAGGTACTTCAATGGTACAGCACTAGTCTAGTCACCAAGCTCCTCTTTGTCACAACCCTGGTACCTCTTATTCTTAGATGCCGATTCTCACGTAGTTCCTACTGAACACGTCCTGGAGGGTGAGACTCAGAAATGGTCTGATTTTCAGTATCATGTCCTCCAACCTAAAGGCTGGGGACCGAATGATGATAAGAGAAATGAAAGTCTTTGGTGGCTTGCCAGAGGACTCTTAGATATTCTTTCTACAGAGTTCAGTCCATTCATGAGAAACCTCACTCCTGTGCTGGTCAGGAAGCTTTCAAAGATGTCAGGTGGGCCCCAGCTCCCAAAGAACTACTTTACTTCTAGACTTCTTCCTATTTGAGCAACCACTTGGTGAAAGTCCTGGGTGTCTGATCCAGATGAACACTTACTGTCCTTTGGAACAGATCAAAATCTTCTAAGTATAACTTTTTAAATTTGAATCATAAGTAGATCCACCTGAAGAATTCCTTTTATTCTTGAGAATGATGTCTGTAATTAGTTTGCTTGGGTTGCCATCACAAAGTACCACAGATCAACTTAAACTACAGAAATATATTTTCTCACCATTCTGGAAGCTTGAAGTTCAAGATCAAACTGTTGGACTGAGTCGATTTCTTCTGAGGGCCATGAGGTAAGGATCTATTCCAGGCCTCTCTCCTTGGCCTATTAATGACTGCCTTCTTTGTCTTTCCATTGTCTTCCCTCTGTACGTGTATACATGTCTGAGTCCAAATTTTCAGTCATGTTGGATTAGGGTCTACCCTAATAACTTCATTTTAACTTAATTATCCCTGTGAAAATTCTGTCCAAATAGAAGCACATTCTGAAGTACTGGGAGTTAGGCCTTCTTCATATGAATGGGGGTGTGTGTGCAGAATCCATCCCACAGTAACAATTTCAGCCTTTTGAGAAACACTCCATCAAAAGTTACGTTCTGTCCCATGATCACCCATAACTTAGTGAGTGAAGGAATATGAACACCTTAGTTTATTCCTGCTTAAGAGTGTTTCATTGGCTTTTCCCCTCACCTAGAAAGGTCTTCACAGCTATGTAGCTTGCTTCATTACTCTACTTAGGGCTTTGACTAAATATCACTGAAATAGAGAGGCCCTCCCAGGTCACCAAGTAGAGCTCTTTTCTTACCCCCATTGCCTTCCACTGTTTTGTTTATAGTACTTAGTACTATATGAAGTTTAGAACTTTTGTTTACTCTAAAGAATAAAGGATAGCAATAAGAAAAAACTATACCTAACATTCATTGAGTCTTTACCAAATGTTAGACGCCTCTAAGTACTTTTCATTAAATTTCATAGCAAACCTGTCAGGCTGTCATGATTTTTAACATTTTTGCAAATGTGCTTATTGTCTTACTTACCATGTTAGGAATTACGTAATTTGTTGTATGAATAAATTCATGATTACAAATACAAAGCTGAAATAAATAGAAAAGAACAAAGTCAGCTAGAAGGGCTTGGTTATCCACATCAAGAATTAACTTGAAGAGTAATTAAAAAAATTTTTTATTGAAGTGAGACTACAACCTTAAAATTTCCTGGGTGTCTCCAAGGATATCTGAGAATGTGTACATGAACTCCAGTGTAACAGGATTACTAAATTATGTGATGAACTCTTTTTTATTTTTAACTGAAGTATAGTTGATTTAAAATTCTATGTTAGTTTCAGATGTACAGTGAAGTGATTCAGCTTCAGATTTTTTTCCACTTTCCCATTATAGGTTATTACAAGGTATTGACTATTGTTTCCTATGCTGTACAGTAGATCCTTGTTGTTTATCTATTTTATATATAGTTGTATGTATCTGTTAATCCCAAACTCCTAATTTATCCCTCCTCACCTTTCTTCTTGGTAACTATTAATTTTTCTGTGTCTGTCAGTCTATTTCTGTTTCATAAATTATATCACTATCATATTTTTTAGACCCCACTTATAAGTGATATCAGTAGTTCTTGATGGAGAGTGTGCATTGGAATCAAATGAAGAACTTTTGAAGACCTGCCTAGCTCCCAGGCCCATTGCTTAGAATCCTTTGAGGAAAGGTCCAAGCGTGTAAGTTTTGAATTCTAGACTAACACTTCAAACTAAACCTCAGGGTAGAGGAACAAACTTTACCTCCTTGGAGATCAGGGTGACCATAATTCATTCTTGTTATGCAAAACATAGAGTAGCATATCAGTACCAGCATGGATTCTGAAAGTCATTCAGACCAGGGTTCAAATCCTAGATTGTCCTAATTTATGATGTAAATAGAGGCTTCCCAGGTGGCGCTAGTGGTAAAGAACCCTCCTGCCAGTGCAGGAGACATGAGAGATATGTGTTCTATCCCTGGGTCGGGAAGATCCCCTGGAGGAGGGCATGGCAACCCATTCCAGTATTCTTGCCTGGAGAATCCCATGGACAGAGGAGCCTATTGGGCTATAGTCCATAGCATCACAAAGAATCAGACACAACTGAAGTGACTTAGCATGTATGTGTGAAGTAAATAACTTAAACTCCCTAAGCCAAAGATTCCTTAAGTGTAAAACAAATACAATGATCCCTATTTCATAATATTATTTTGAAGATTAAATGAAATTAAATACAGTTCAGTACAGTGTCTGGCCCAGAAGTAAATCCTCAACAAAGATCCTCTAAATAGAAAGCCCTTGGGAGAGTTAAGAATGGTATAACATTTTTTTTTTTTTTTTGTAAATGCATTAAACCCAGAGATATTCAAAAGAAATTTCTGTGTCAGAATTTGGTACTCTAAGCATATCACATCCTTCATGATGTCCCCAAAACTGTTATTACCTGATCAGAGTTTTCAGCTATGGAATTATTTTTCTGGTCATTATCAATGGAATCTCAAATCTCACAAGAAGTCAGGAGTGATTTTTGTTCTAATTCAGAGATGCTTTTTCTTTCCAGTAGCAAAAGCCAGTACCTCCCCTTTAGTTAACAAGGACCAACGGTGGTTTCAGCCAGTTGCAGGGTGATGACAACCACTTTGTTCATTTGGTCCAAGTTGAATAATTTGAGAAAGATCATCAAGTATTATTTTATCATCTGAATATCTCAGCAGAGGAAAAGCCATCCATGAGGTAGATTCCAGAGAGTAACTCCTAGCAGCCATACTGGTTCTCCTTCATGTGAGTGATCTGACAGAGCTCCATCCTCAGGATACTGTCATTCAGGAACCCTGCAGAAAATCTGACCTTGTCAGCCGTGGCTTTCCTGGAGCTCTGTAAATGTGAAGGTGATTAACATGCAATTTGAATTGCTTACTCTTTCTGTTGCTCACTGGGCAGAGTTTAAATGGGAATCATTTGCATAACTGAATTTTCCCTTCTTCCATGTTGTGGAGGGAGCTTCTCCTTGTGAGTTACTCCATAAGGTGAATTATCTTAATGGATTCAGTGTGTGAAAATTAACAGATGTTTGTGGAAGTCTAAATCTATTTTGCTTTGTTTAAAGATGTGATTTAAACTCATCTGTCTTCAAATAGCTCCTAAATGATTCAAATAAATAACTATCAACTATAAAGCATGTTACTAACAGAGGCTCTGCCCTGAGAAAGTATGTATGCCAAATGGTATTTTAAGTTTTCAAAGAAATAGATGACTTTCATTGTTTGAGGTGTTTACCATTTCTAAGGGAAGGCTTGAGCCTACTCCCATCCTTTTCTGTATCTTCTAGAAAATTGAGAAAGTGAATTTGCCAGCAGAAGCAGTGTTCTATATTAAGAAATACACACGTTGACAGATTGTCAAGGGAGTGCTACCTGGGTGCTGAGAGCCATTTAGGACTATTCAAATTTAAATCTTCAATTGGAGCTGAACACAGCTGAGCAATAAACCTATTTGTTGCTTTTATGCTTGGCTGAAGTCAGAGGAAATGTGATACTGGTAATATCTGGTTATGGACATACACATTTGTAAATGGGTCACTGTTTGAAAGCACTTGGGTAGTAATGAAAGTGTAATCCGTACTGAAAAACTTAATGCAGATAACAATAATAAGGTTTGGGTGTGTGTGCTCAGTAGCTCAGTCGTGTCTGACTCTGCAACCATACTGACTGTGGCCTTCCAGCCGCCTCTGTCCATGGGTTCTCCAGGCAAGAATACTGGAGTGGGTTGCCATGCCCTCCTCCAGGGAACGTCCCCGACCCAGGGATTGAAACTGTCTCTCCTGAACTGAAGGTGGATTCTTTACCACTGAGCCACATGGGAAGCCCAATAATAAGAATGTTTATCATACTTCTATTTCAGGGTATTTATTGTGTGGTTGGTGTAACTTGGGAACAGGGTTATATAATCTAGGAAATTGTTTCACAGTACTTTATACATTTCCATGGTTGTACTGGCCTAGGAAATATATGCTGAACACTTTTAGATCTATAGAAATGAACAACCTAGTTTTCTTTGAAAGCACAGTTCTATTAGTTAGTCTATAAAAACTTCTGAAGCAAGCAGTTTAAAAATGGAATAGTTAGCTATTTTTTAAACCTTCTGAAATTCAAAAGAAAGGTTTTTAAGGCAATTCGACTGTATGTAACTAGGCAGTATACCTTGGACTTTTTGACAATAATGGACAAATAGGCAATTGTGAAATTCACATTTAATCAAATAAGATAGCAATTTTTCATTTACCTCCTTCCCTGAACTAAACTGAAACATTTTCGCTGCTGTTTAGAGTTTATTAGCAATTTTGTTAGTATACTTAGTATTGTGGGATAAAGGAAATTCAACATGTAGTTAGATTATAACTAAATTTAAATCCTTACTTCAGAAACACAAATATTATTGGAGCTGAAAGGAAACTTAACGGCTTTCTAGTTCAACTTCATCATTAGACAGGTAAAGATAAAGAGTGAATCACAGAAGGTCAAATCACTGATTAATGGCAGAACCAGAAGACAGGTTGAGGAGAGCCCAGATTAATTAGGATAATTAAACTTAATAGCAAAAACAAGTCCTATCAATTATTTTCCTGACAATATTTAATTCTCTCAGCTTTCTTTTCTTACACAAGTTTTATTGAAAAGCAAAATTACAAATGAGATCATCACAATGTCCATTGTAAAATCAGGTGTAATTATATGAATGCATTGAACTAACTAGAATTCCTGAATAAATAAGGCTTTCTTAAGACATACACAAAAGCATTGTATTGAAGTGACATGGTTTCCTGATGTTGCTTTCCGGGGACTTTCTTCTAGGCTTTTCTTCTCAAGGTGAGCACAGCACATTGAACAGCATCTTCGGGGAATAAGAGCCTGAGCTTGCCTAAAAGTTGGAAGGTTTGTATAGCACTGTGAACTCTCGATAGGCATAAAGGAGGAAGGTGGACTCTGAGCTAGTCATGTCTGTATGTGTGCATGTTTGTGTGTTTCTTCCTCTTTTCAAGAGTGAGTATGGTAAATCTCTAGCCAAAGGTATGATCACACTCTTAGAATCCCGAAGTAGACAGATTCAAGCTCATACAGTAACCCAGTGTCTGTACCCTCCACCAGTAACACTTTTTAAAATCAGATTTTTCTCTATGTGAATATTTTAATATTATTCCACTCAGTATATTTGGGATATATGTATACATCTTTACTTCATACGTGATTTGAAGAGGAGCCAAAAGACTGATACTTGTAATGATGATAGCTTCCTGATGGACTGATCCTTTTATAATGATGAATTTTATTTGTCTCTAGAAATAATTTTTATCTTAAAGTCTGTTTTGTCTGATATTAATATTTGACTCTCTTTTGTTTGCATGCTATTCATTTACTTTCAACCTATTTGTGTCTTTCGATCTAAAGTGTATCCCTTATAGAAAGTCAATAGTTCAATCACATTTTTGTATCCATTCTGCCAAAGCCTGCCTTTTGATTATTTATTCTATTTCAATTTAATGTTATTACTGTTAGGGTAGGGTTTACATTTCCCATTTTATTTCTTTTCTGTATGATTTATGTTTCATTTCTCTATGTTGCCATTATCATCTTCTTTTTGAATACTCCATTGCCACAAAGTAGAAATTTATTAAAGCATTATAAGGTGAAATAGTTCCTTTAAAACTATGAATTCTTAGATAATTGCACAGTTAGAGAAAATTTATTTGGTCAAGTTATGATAGTACTTTTCAGTGTTTTATAATACATTTACATTTTAGTTTTATTATCTTTTATTGTATCAAATAGATATTTTCTAGTAATGACTTTAATTGTGATTTTTCTGTATATTTATTGAGTTCTTGCCTTAGTGGCACCTTTGGAAATCAGGTCCTTCCCCTACCTAGAGTTTGTTGTTTTTNATAGTACTTTTCAGTGTTTTATAATACATTTACATTTTAGTTTTATTATCTTTTATTGTATCAAATAGATATTTTCTAGTAATGACTTTAATTGTGATTTTTCTGTATATTTATTGAGTTCTTGCCTTAGTGGCACCTTTGGAAATCAGGTCCTTCCCCTACCTAGAGTTTGTTGTTTTTGCTGTTTGTTGTTGGATGCCTTTTCTGAAATAATTTTGTTAATGTCTGTATCCTTTGTTGTATGTGTTCATTAAAGTCTTTGCCCAGTCAGCCTAGGGGACAAGTCATCACTGAATAGAGATTTCCTAAAACACCTTTAGTAATAATTCTCCCTCTCTTTAGGTTGCTATGGTATGTTTTCAGTGTTTTGGCAATTTATGACTCCACCTTATTTCGCACTTACTACTTGCAAAGAACCTCAAGGTTAGCCAGGGGTGAGAGTTTAGGGTTTCTCAGTTTTTTATTGGCATGCACACGGCAGTTGTAGATCCCCAGGAATCCGTGACAACTTTTCAAAACCTTCTGTAGACATTTCATTCCCTAGCATTTCCTCTTATATTTTTGAGGAATCCTCTTATTTCCGAAGTTACATCCCTGGCTCAGGCAGCTGTGATGTTAAACAACTGGCTGCTGATTGCTTTTGCAAATACTCTGGGGTTAGGAATTTCCCCTTAATGCAAGGTCACCTGAAGATAAATCCTGTGAATGGGCTCTTATAGGGAGCTGCCAGGATGGAGCTTTTTGCGGTACTTCAGACACATGCTGCTTCCTCCAGGGTCCACTAGGCTGCTGTGTTTCACAGCGACCTTGGTAGTCAAGAGTGTTATTAATATTTTTAAGGCTGCTGCAGAGCTAATGAGAGGCAGATGGGAGTACATAAGCCCAGCAAATCTCACTGTTATTACTGATACCCCGATTCTGAATCCTCATTACATTCAGGGTATATCTTTGCCCAGCACTTGCCATATTATGGTGAAATGATAGGTTTACCTGTTTCTGATTTTCTCTCATTAGTCTGTAAATTCTTCTTGAACAGGGACAGTGTCTCATTACTCTTCATGGCCCGGACTCCTTTTGCCATGTCTGACTCAATTAACTTTTTCATTTGTGTTCTCTCCTTTAGATATATGGTATCTTCCCTCATTCTAAAATCATTCAAGGCAAATAAGAACATAATGGTGAAGGTTAAAATAGATGTTTGAGGGGGTCTTAAAACTAGGGAAATAAATTTAGGGCTAAGATTCATACTATATATGGCTGCCTTATTAGGTTTAGAATAAAAGTTGGCATTGAGATTCCTAGCTATGACCTTCTGAAAATCTCTTTCTGGTTTTGAATGTGGGGTTGTAAGTATAAAACACAGAGATTTGAAAAGTATTGTAACATATCTCCCGATATCTGTTATCGTTTTTCATGGTCACTTTAGGAGCTGGACTTATTTTCAGTAATATTTCCCAAGCTCAGATCTCCCTTGGGATCCAGCTCTTGCCAATAGAGTCTCATTACCAAAAGTCCCCTGCATCATCAGCCTTGGTTCAGATTGATTTTTCCCAGTTTCTTGTGCTCAGTCCTTCCCTTCAAAGGATGAAGATTTATTTATGTCAAATAGTTAGGGGTGAAATACATGTCACCTTGGATAAAATCTGTGGTCAAAGAGCCTCATGGGGGACAGTCATCTAAGCTGCTCTTGGGGGCCTCTGCTCCGCTTTAAGTTGGGGGTCAGGAAGCTTTTTCTACTCAGAGTGATATGCCCCAAACTGCTAAATACCTTTATCTTGGTGACAATAAATGGATTACGAAGACATTAAAACAAAGTGAAACAAATGGGAAAAGGCACTTGCAGGAAGACTTAATTTCTTATTTGCACACCAAACTGCATACTTATCTACACAGGAAGGCTACAGTGGTATTCTAATGGGTATAAAACCCTTTGAGATACTGATGAAAGGATGTGTAATATGATCTGTCTTTATTTTGTGCAACCCTGGCATTGAGCTCAGCAATTTAGAACCTAGAGTCTGTCTATTATGGAAAAATGGAAAGAATATAAATTAACCCTTTCCTTCTTTAGAGGAAAATTGAAAGGCTGGTGACTCAGAGTCAAGAGATTTTTCCATTTAATAAAAATGACTACCTGGCCACCTGCTATTCTGTATCTCTTTAACAAAGCAGCTACAGTTTTTAGGAAGAATTCGTGAGATGAGCATACAATTCCTTTGAATTTTCCTTTAATAATGAATAGTACATAATGCTATACTTAATTTCCATTTCTTTTAAAATCAAATTTTCTTAAAAAGTTATTACATCTCAAGCAGAATTCTTGATCTTCCCTTTGAAACTATAATGAAACTGCCCTTGGGGTGAAGGATTAAGGAAATGCTTTTCTTATTACTAACAGCAACTGACAGGTATTGGGGAGTTTTAAAACTCTTTCCCATTGTTAATGGTAAATGAGTTAGGTGAAGCAGGTCGGATCGAGCTAAATTTAGAACTATGTCTCTAATTTCTGTAAAACAGGATTAAAAATTGAAATAGTTTTATGTCTGGAACATTCTGAATATTTTGTTCTTTTTTACAGAAAAGCCTTGGTATGTTTGATTGACTGGAAATGCTTTTTTCCTTGGTATATAGTTCAAGGCATAAAACAAGGAAATGTTAAGCAGTAAACAATCTCTTTTGAATTTAGTAAGATCCAGAAATAAGACAGAGAACCCAGAAGAAAGGAGCAAGAAATCCAACAAGAAAAGAGAACATACAGCCAATTAAAATAGTCTTGTTTTCTCTCACATGAAAGATGATTATATTGTGACATTTCTCCGGTTCAGAGTTCACATTGTACCTGAACCAAATTCCAGTGATGCTCTCTCTTTATCTAATAATAATCCACAAATATTGGCAAATGGTAAACTCAAGTAAATTGAATAGTTGAAACTATCTCATTAATCCATGGTATCTCATTTTTCATATAAGGTTGTGGGAAGAAATTGTCACTGGTAGAGACAGGAGCTAAAAAAGAAGTGCCGGGACTGTTTCAGATCTGGCCAGAGCTGTGTCCTTCCTTGAATTCATAAATGCTTGGGTACAGAGGAGTGATGAAGTGAGTCTATTTGTCTTAAGAGCAGGAACACCTCCTGTGTAGAATTGTGGTGAAGGAAAGAATACATGAGAAGCACTAGCTTGAGTCAAGAATCATGTCTTAGAAAGGAGGAGGATTTGGGGTGCGATATATTTTTCTCAAGTTCTCTTCCAGCCCAGGATCATGGACTCATGTCTGAATGTTCCGAATAAAGGGCTACAAATAAGAGTCAGAAGAACAAGGCCATCAAAGCCTCACTAAGAAGTAGGGACACTAGAAGCCCAGTATCAAGACCGACAGAGCGAGTGAAACACGAAGCTGGTGAGAGCCAATCCCCCCTTCATAACGGAGGTGACAGCTGACAGCACTCTCATCTAAGACTGATATCTCATAATAATAACATGTACTAGGTTAAGAGAAAAAAATGGGGGCAATTTTCAAACAGAAAAATAGCTGAACTACTCTAAGAAGGTGGACGCAGGAACCAAAGGCTAGAGAACCTGTAAATTAGCAGCATCTTCCATATTTGTTTTAGGCCAATCTGGTCCCCTAGAGAGGTGACCCTAATAGCGGTGACAGCTTTGTGGACCTAGGAGGCTTGGAAGATGACCAGCGAGGGGAAGAGCAGAATAACCACAGGAAAAGCAACCTACTGTCGGAAGCGACTAAAACGGTGAGCAGTCAGGGTAACACCTCTGAGAACCCCCCAGGAACTGATAAAGAGTTGATATCCTATAAGGGGAAAGGGGAATTTTAGATGGGCAGAGGCAGAATCAGAAGACACACTATGAAGCTCTGAATGCAGCCGTCTTTTTTTTTTTTAACAAAATGTTTATTTTTTATTTGGCTGCACTGGATCTTAGTTGTGGGCACATGGGATCTTTGATCTTTGTTGTGGCATGCAAACTTCTTAGTTGCAGCATGTGGGATCCAGTTCCCCAACTCGGGTTTGAACCCAGGCCCTCTGCATTGGGAGCTCCATTCTTGGCCACTGGACCACCAGGGAACTCCCGCAGTCAATCCTCTGTTTATCGTTAGTATGATGCAGCCAGTGGAAACTACAGAGCTTAAGAAATTACTGTGCCTAAATCCCTAAATCCCTGTGCTTAAGGAGGAGTAAGAACTGGAAAAAAAGACGCTTTACTTATGAGTAGGGATCACTTTCACATTTAAAAAAAATTGTATTGGAGTATAGTTGATTTACAATGTTGTGCTAGACTCGGGTGAACAGCAAGTCAGAGAAACACAAATATCCTATGATTGCTTATATGTTAAATCTTAAACAAAAGAGTGCGTGTGAGCTTATCTACAAGGCAGAAATGGGGTTACAGATGCAGAAAACAAACCTATGGTTACAAGAGGGGAGGTGGGGGTGGCATCAATTGGGAGATTGGGACTGAGATATGCACAGTACTATATATAAAATCTATAACTAATAAGGACCTACTGTATAGCACAGGGCACTCTATTTGATACTCTGTAATGGCCTATATGGGAAAAGTATCTTAAAAAGTATATAAGTGTGTGTGTGTGTGTGTGTGTGTGTGTGTGTGTGTATAACTGATTCACTTCACTTATGTTTTGAAGCATCCTTCACTAAGAGTGGTTTTAGAGAACTTATTATCGTCACTGGTTAAATAAAGGAGACGGGCCTCAGTTGCCTCAAGGTCTTACGATTTCAAAGCTTACAGTAGGAGAGTTTGCATCAACCTTCAGGGTTAATGAGTCTTCTCTGAGAAGCTCTGTTCTGATAAATCCTTTGAGTCCTCAATACTGTCTCATCTGTAAGAGAGCAGGTGCCATTTGTTAGCCTGGCGCTTTAGGTTAGGGAGGAGTTTACAATTTTCAAGAAGAAAGGAATAATGACAAAATCAGATTCTATTAAATTGTGCATGATGTACTTTAAAAAGACCTAGGTCAGGAAGATCCGCTCGAGAAGGGACAGGCTACCCACTCCAGTATGCTTGGGCCTCCCTTGTGGCTCAGCTGGTAAAGAATCTGCCTGCAATGTGGGAGACCTGGGTCCGATCCCTGAGTCCAGTATTCTGGCCTGGAGAATTCCATGTACTGTATAGTCCATGGGGTTGCACGGAGTCGGACACAACTGAGCGACTTTTACTTTGTCACCCACTTCCCTTCACTGGAGTTTGGAAGCAGAACCAGTGGGAGCAGTGGGCATGCCTGCTGGCCCCTGGCAGGCTCTACAGCACAAGTGAGATGAGATGGGCAGTGCTAGGAATTGTTGTTGTTGTGGAGTCTCTAAGTCGTGTCTGACTCTTTTGTGACCCCATAGACTATAGCCCTCCAGGCTCCTCTGTCCATGGGATTTCCCAGGCAAGAATACTGGAATGAGTTGCCATTTTCTTCTCCAGGGGAGCCTTCTGACACAGGGATTGAACCTTCATCTCTTGCACCGCAGACAGATTCTTTACGACTGAGCCATCTGGGAAGTCCGTGCTGGAAATAGCCTGGATTCAAAATTATCTTTTGGGAACAGAATCCTTACTCCAGGTATTTGTATCCACCCTGGAGTCACCAGCATGACACAGAGAGACTGAGAAATTTTAAAGAAATATCAGATCAGTGTTTGGTTTGTTTCTGCTTCTGTGCTGGCGGCCGGCTCAGGTGAAAGTGAGTCAGTACTGCGTAGGTGACCCACCTCCCAGGAGATCTGAAGAGCCAGATAAAGCCCGCACCGCTTTCTGCCCTGCGATGACGCCTAGGCCCGCTCGGCTTTGCCTGCCGTCTCTCACGGGGCCGTGGCTAGCTGTGCTGTGGACTGCAGCTGAGTCGCTAGGACTGCTTCACTCACACGGGGCAGGCAGCGAGCTACCAGCTGACACACCTCTGATCTCCTCCTCATGGACGCACCCTCAGAAGTCTAGCCCAGCTTCACGTCTCCAAGTGCAGCAAGAGGCGGGAAATGAGGAGCAAGCGCTTTTAAGCACGTCTAAGCCTCTGTTCGCTTACCATTTGCTTACTGAACCTTGCCAAATCCTACTTCTCAGACACCAACAAGTCCCATAATATATGCTGATGGAATTAATTTTTTAGAGCTCTTAACTATGAAATGTTCAAACCTAAACAAACAGAGAAAGTAGTATAATGAACCTCCGGGTATGTGTGATCCAGCTTCAATAATTATTCACAGTCTGCCTTAGTGCTAAATGATCATTTAAACTAAATGCTGTGGCACAGACAGCTAGTTCTCCTCCAAATCTGTCCACCTCTTCTTCTATAACAACAGAAGCCCAGATCTGTAGTCCAAAATAGAGATTGAGTTTTCAATTCTAACTTGTAGCTAGGTGTGACTATGTGATTCATTTCTAAGGAGCTATGTAAGCAGCCAGGTGGCAGGTGTCACTCCCAGATGTACCCTTTATTGGAAGGAACATGGCACGTCCTTCCCTTTTCCGCATCCACTTGTCTCTTCTGTGGACAAGGAAAGGAAGCTGTGATGAACCAGAGACAAAGGTTGTGCCTTAATGATGTGAAAGCAGCAAAAGAGAAAGTGTCCAGTTCTCTGAAGATTTGCAGAATTGACCTGTGACACCAGGTGGGATGTTATGTGAGAGAGCAATAGACATCTATTTTGTGATGTCTGGCCCTCTAGCTTAAACCATACTTTATCTGAGTCTCTGTTACCAGCACAAAAATGAATGTCCTAACCAATACTCTTAATAAACTATCCTATAAGGTTGAGAGAGTAAAAATATAATCACATATGTTAATGCCACATCCTTAACATGGTGGTGTCTATTGCATTTGAGCTCAGTAGTCATATTACAGACAATTTCTCCTGTTCTTGTTTAATATTTCCCTAGTGATCTCTTGCTTGAAAACTAGGTATATTTGCTCATTATCACAGCATTTCTTTTTCTATATTATTCAACTCTAACTATCGTCCCTACCAACCCACCCTTTCTATAGTCCTTGGGCAAGTGCACATTGTTTTAGAAGAGTAACATGGCTGGTACTATGGAAGCAAAATCTGATTTGATGATCTGATGGGTGAGCGTGAAGCCAGACAAGGGGGCAACAGTGAAGAGATGAAGCACAAAAAAGAAGAGCAGGAAGCGAGGCATCATGGAACCAGAGGCTTTTGGATGTGGGCAGTGAGCGGGGCCAGATGCCAGCAGCCTCTTACTAGTACGAGCCTTTTGTGGTAGGTGGGATTTCTTGCTCAGAGGAATGGTAATACTTAGGGAGGGTGAAAGCATCAAGGAGATAACTTGGGAAGTCTTTNGCCTTCAGGGTTAATGAGTCTTCTCTGAGAAGCTCTGTTCTGATAAATCCTTTGAGTCCTCAATACTGTCTCATCTGTAAGAGAGCAGGTGCCATTTGTTAGCCTGGCGCTTTAGGTTAGGGAGGAGTTTACAATTTTCAAGAAGAAAGGAATAATGACAAAATCAGATTCTATTAAATTGTGCATGATGTACTTTAAAAAGACCTAGGTCAGGAAGATCCGCTCGAGAAGGGACAGGCTACCCACTCCAGTATGCTTGGGCCTCCCTTGTGGCTCAGCTGGTAAAGAATCTGCCTGCAATGTGGGAGACCTGGGTCCGATCCCTGGGTCCAGTATTCTGGCCTGGAGAATTCCATGTACTGTATAGTCCATGGGGTTGCACGGAGTCGGACACAACTGAGCGACTTTTACTTTGTCACCCACTTCCCTTCACTGGAGTTTGGAAGCAGAACCAGTGGGAGCAGTGGGCATGCCTGCTGGCCCCTGGCAGGCTCTACAGCACAAGTGAGATGAGATGGGCAGTGCTAGGAATTGTTGTTGTTGTGGAGTCTCTAAGTCGTGTCTGACTCTTTTGTGACCCCATAGACTATAGCCCTCCAGGCTCCTCTGTCCATGGGATTTCCCAGGCAAGAATACTGGAATGAGTTGCCATTTTCTTCTCCAGGGGAGCCTTCTGACACAGGGATTGAACCTTCATCTCTTGCACCGCAGACAGATTCTTTACGACTGAGCCATCTGGGAAGTCCGTGCTGGAAATAGCCTGGATTCAAAATTATCTTTTGGGAACAGAATCCTTACTCCAGGTATTTGTATCCACCCTGGAGTCACCAGCATGACACAGAGAGACTGAGAAATTTTAAAGAAATATCAGATCAGTGTTTGGTTTGTTTCTGCTTCTGTGCTGGCGGCCGGCTCAGGTGAAAGTGAGTCAGTACTGCGTAGGTGACCCACCTCCCAGGAGGGCTGAAGAGCCAGATAAAGCCCGCACCGCTTTCTGCCCTGCGATGACGCCTAGGCCCGCTCGGCTTTGCCTGCCGTCTCTCACGGGGCCGTGGCTAGCTGTGCTGTGGACTGCAGCTGAGTCGCTAGGACTGCTTCACTCACACGGGGCAGGCAGCGAGCTACCAGCTGACACACCTCTGATCTCCTCCTCATGGACGCACCCTCAGAAGTCTAGCCCAGCTTCACGTCTCCAAGTGCAGCAAGAGGCGGGAAATGAGGAGCAAGCGCTTTTAAGCACGTCTAAGCCTCTGTTCGCTTACCATTTGCTTACTGAACCTTGCCAAATCCTACTTCTCAGACACCAACAAGTCCCATAATATATGCTGATGGAATTAATTTTTTAGAGCTCTTAACTATGAAATGTTCAAACCTAAACAAACAGAGAAAGTAGTATAATGAACCTCCGGGTATGTGTGATCCAGCTTCAATAATTATTCACAGTCTGCCTTAGTGCTAAATGATCATTTAAACTAAATGCTGTGGCACAGACAGCTAGTTCTCCTCCAAATCTGTCCACCTCTTCTTCTATAACAACAGAAGCCCAGATCTGTAGTCCAAAATAGAGATTGAGTTTTCAATTCTAACTTGTAGCTAGGTGTGACTATGTGATTCATTTCTAAGGAGCTATGTAAGCAGCCAGGTGGCAGGTGTCACTCCCAGATGTACCCTTTATTGGAAAGAACATGGCACGTCCTTCCCTTTTCCGCATCCACTTGTCTCTTCTGTGGACAAGGAAAGGAAGCTGTGATGAACCAGAGACAAAGGTTGTGCCTTAATGATGTGAAAGCAGCAAAAGAGAAAGTGTCCAGTTCTCTGAAGATTTGCAGAATTGACCTGTGACACCAGGTGGGATGTTATGTGAGAGAGCAATAGACATCTATTTTGTGATGTCTGGCCCTCTAGCTTAAACCATACTTTATCTGAGTCTCTGTTACCAGCACAAAAATGAATGTCCTAACCAATACTCTTAATAAACTATCCTATAAGGTTGAGAGAGTAAAAATATAATCACATATGTTAATGCCACATCCTTAACATGGTGGTGTCTATTGCATTTGAGCTCAGTAGTCATATTACAGACAATTTCTCCTGTTCTTGTTTAATATTTCCCTAGTGATCTCTTGCTTGAAAACTAGGTATATTTGCTCATTATCACAGCATTTCTTTTTCTATATTATTCAACTCTAACTATCGTCCCTACCAACCCACCCTTTCTATAGTCCTTGGGCAAGTGCACATTGTTTTAGAAGAGGAACATGGCTGGTACTATGGAAGCAAAATCTGATTTGATGATCTGATGGGTGAGCGTGAAGCCAGACAAGGGGGCAACAGTGAAGAGATGAAGCACAAAAAAGAAGAGCAGGAAGCGAGGCATCATGGAACCAGAGGCTTTTGGATGTGGGCAGTGAGCGGGGCCAGATGCCAGCAGCCTCTTACTAGTACGAGCCTTTTGTGGTAGGTGGGATTTCTTGCTCAGAGGAATGGTAATACTTAGGGAGGGTGAAAGCATCAAGGAGATAACTTGGGAAGTCTTTGTATACAATGTTCAAGTTGGATCTTGTGGAGAGAGAAATATAAAACAGGCTGACAACAGTTCACGTACTTGTCATCATGTGGGTGAGAGGAGCTGAGAGTACAGAAAGCATGACCAAAGTGAGTGGAAGGGCTTGGCCGAAGCCCCGTGTAGCCCTGGCTTTCAGAGACATCAGCTGATTATAAAGAGCACTATAAGAGAAAAATGCCTGCAAGCGAAGTAAAGAGTAACTAGAAGCAGGGCCCCCTGTTCTTGTTAGCTTTTCGCCTGAGGGAAGGTCTGGAGAGGAGTTTGAAAGAAACCTCACCATCAGGGGAAAGGGAGGAATCTGAGTTGGTATTAGGGGCAAAGAGATAGAGGAAAACAACAGAATGGGGAAGACTAGAGATCTCTTCAAGAGAATTGGAGATACCAAGGGAACATTTCATGCAAAGATGGGCTCGATAAAGAACAGAAATGGTATGGACCTAACAGAAGCAGAAGATATTAAGAAGAGGTGGCAAGAATACACAGAAGAACTGTACAGAAAAGATCTGCACGACCCAGATAATCATAAGGATGTGATCACTCATCTAGAGCCAGACATCTTGGAATGTGAAGTCAAGTGGGCCTTAGAAAGCATCACTATGAATAAAGCTAGTGGAGGTGATGGAATTCCCGTTGAGCTGTTTCAAATCCTGGAAGATGATGCTGTGAAAGTGCTGCACTCAATATGCCAGCAAATTTGGAAAACTCAGCAGTGGCC
>SJYX01012463.1:3496-23124 GCA_006410675.1 Oreotragus oreotragus | reverse complement strand
TTCTGAAGGAGATCAACCCTGGGATTTCTTTAGAAGGAATGATGCTAAAGCTGAAACTCCAGTACTTTGGCCACCTCATGCAAAGAGTTGACTCATTGGAAAAGACTCTGATGCTGGGAGGGATTGAGGGCAGGAGGAGAAGGGGACGACCGAGGAAGAGATGGCTGGATGGCATCACAGACTCGATGAACGTGAGTCTGAGTGAACTCCGGGAGATGGTGATGGACAGGGAGGCCTGGCTTGCTGTGATTCATGGGGTCACAAAGAGTCAGACACGACTGAGTGACTGAACTGAACTGAACTGATTAGGGACTTTGGGTGCTGAGTTCTGCAGAGAGCTGACTTTTCACTTCTGCTGACCTTGACTGGAGCCTGTGCAGGGAACAAGCAATGCAGCGGCGCGTGCGTGTTCTGCTGCGTGGTCCGCTGCGGCAGTGCTGCTTGCAGGGAGCCCCGGACCCTGGGCTGTAAAAGGTGCCTCTGCGCTCCTGGCAGCTCGGATTCCTCTTGCTGCCCTCATGGGCTTGTCCAGAGGGAGCAGCAGGACAGGAAGGCGCGACAGACTGACTGTGAAGACAGGGTGAGTCAATCAAGGAGGGGTGAAAATAGGTGACAGGAAAGCGAAAATCTCACCATCTTTTCTATCAGTCTTGCTCTATACCTGGTGTCTGCCCTAAGTGCTGTTTGAGTACAAGGCTGAGGCTGTCGAGCTCAACAGAACAGAGTAGCACGTGTGGCTGATTAGCCCCATCTGCCATGAGCGTTCCAGGGAGGCTGTCTGTATGGACATATTTGCCGTCTCTGCGCTAACTTATTATTTTTTAATAATAGAGACTGAAATATTTCAGATAAACTTCCCTTTTATAATTGAACATAGAAAGGGCTTTCCAGGTGGCGCTAGTGGTAAAGAATCTGCCTGCCAATGCAGGAGACATAAGAGACATGGGTTCAAGCCCTGGGTCTGGAAGATCCCCTAGAGAAGAAAATGGCAACCCACTCCAGTATTCTTGCCTGGAGAGTTCCATGGACAGAGGAGCCTGTTGGGCTACAGTCCATGGGGTCTCAAAGAGTCAGACACAGTTGAGAGACTGAACACACAACACACACACACACACAATGAACATACTTTAAATTTGAGGACACTGGAATTCTGTCCAAATAAAAGACTGGATATACTAATATCAAAAAGTATATCTATGTAATTAGAGAAAGGATTTAATTGTTTTATTTACAAATTTCATCCAGTAACCTTTGCCTTAAATTCACTGAAATTGTGGTTCAGTTTTGATCAAGTAGGAGCAAATGAAATAACATCTTTGTATAAAATTATTAGGGAAAGAACTCTAGGTCAATGACTATGCCTCCTCGGAATCAAGAATATTCTTGGTAGTTTTAAGATGTGTAATTGCATTGTAACATATACAGAGAAAGCGTCGAATTTAGATAAGTGGAGTCAAAGAGCAGGAACCCATCTGCCTGGTCACTTCCGCCCATTATTATGTCAGTGAGATGCCTCAGCACTGTTATGTGTTACTTGTATTTCTTTTGTTCTCACTTGCTATGTATTGTAGTTTTCTGTGGTGTAATTACACCACAGTGTAATGAAGCACTCTTTCATTGATGGATACTTTGGTTTTCTGTTTTTGTAAACATATACATCAAATTTTGTTGGCATATACACCAAATTTAATGGAATTTCTGGGTCATACAATAAACTTTAGCTTAATAGATACTGTCAAACATTTTATCCAGTGTATTTGTACAGACTTACTTTATAGTCTCAGTTATGATGATTCATTTTCCCCCCACATTTTGCTAACATTTGATATTGTCTGCTTTTTAAAAATTTAGCCACTCTGTTGGGTGTATAATAATTTTGCCCTGTGGTTTTGATTTACATTTTTCTGAAAATTAATAAAATTGAATCCCATTTTTTTCAAAAGTGTGTATAGCAAGTTTGATTTTCTAAATACAAGGCAAAATAATTTCATTGTGTTACATGTGAAGATATGACATTGAGATTTCAGTCTATTGCCTTGAGATTTCAGCTAGTACATTGATTTCAGTACAATTTCAGACTCATGGTTGAATCTGAGGTCTGAAGATGAAGTGATTTGCCCTAGGAGATCACATTTTCTCTGTACCAGTAGAGGTCAAAGGTAAACACTTAAAGGGAAATATAGAAGAGATTCCAGTGGTGTTTGTTCTTCAGATCCATTCAATGCCTAGTTCAGTTGTCTCTTTAAAACATAAACCTGCTGTTTCATTTTTCTTAAAATCACAATTTATTGTAGTGTCATCTTGATTTTCTTAAGGTCATGGTTGCATAAGCAGATATTTATTTTAGTGGCTCAATATTCATTTTAGTGGCACAATAAAGCCTGAATTAGTAAAAAAGTGATTCAATTTAGAGAAAGCTTATAATAGTAAAACACATTACATGCATATATGGCAGAAATAATGAAAATGGTTCATGAACATTCTTGTAATATTTAAAGAGAAATGAAACCTTCAAGGGCTTTATTAATGTTGCAAATGAGGGACCTTTTATAGCATACAAAGGGCATTATACCTCATTCTATGGCCTAAAGTTCTTTAATTGATGCTATACCTTCATTTAGTGTTAAAAGCTACTCATTGGTGATTGTGGTTATGATTCATAAGACTTTGGAGGCTGTATTAAATGCTGTTCAGATGCTACATCAGCTATATTGCTGCTTCCTGAGGAAAAGTCTAGTTTTATTTCAACTTGCTTCCAAGTCAAAATTCAGGTAGTTTTTGATCCAAGTGAAAGCTCTGCTTAGGTGCTTGCCTCTGTTTTCAGCTTTAACTCCTTTTACCTGATTTCTACATAATACAAAGCCTTCCATCAAATGAAAACAAATTGTGCCAAAAGTGCTGTGCTAAACATGTTTCATCTATTATTTGATGTTATCCCATGAGAGCCCTGTGAAAGAGGTATTGTTATTATCTCATTTCACAGATAGAGAAACTGAGACACTTGGAATTTAGGTAACTTACCCAAAGTCATAGCTAGAAAATTTTGAAGCTGAGATTTGAATTCAGTCTTGGCTGGCTCTGACAAGTACTAACTTGTGCATCCTTGGGTTCACTAATTTAACTATCTGGGTCTCTGTTTCTTCATCTGAAGAAATGAGATAATATTGACAACATTGGGTTATTGTGAAAATGATTACAGATGAAGATAGTAAAGGGCTTAGTATGTGCATGTGAGCACTGTACAAGAACTCTACTCATTATTGTTGTTATTATTACTATTTACTATTATTAGTATTATTACTATTATCATCAGTTATCATTATGGATCAGGTAAATTTCCAGGTGCTTACTAGAATTCAGCAAGGTAGTTATGACTTGCCCATTGTCTTATCAATTAGTTAGTGTGAAACCATTCTCTCCCAGAACTGGCTTACTCAAAAGGTTTCTCCTTCTTGTACCCAATCTTGTAACCCTGTCTCTTCATTTACTGGCTAGTTATTAAATCTATTAATAGACAGCTCAGCTCAACTGAGCTGTCTCCAGCCAGAAACTAATAGAACCTTTGTATTCCAAGGCAGATGGGAGTCCACTTTGAGCTCTCTGTTTCCCAGCTCCAAACAGAGGTCCTCCTGAAAGAAGAGGTACCTGGGGGATGGGTTTGTGGTGCCTGCATTCCATCTCCCCTCCCAGGCAGTCTGCCTTCTGTCACTGTATCTGGTGGGACCACCAGGACACGACACACCTGACATTAGCTTGTTTAGGCTTTTGGGAATTGCTGTCACTGAATCATTGTGTGGCTTTGCCTCCAGCTTCTATGAAGATCCCTTCAGGACGTTTTGAAATTTATCATTGCTTTTGTTTCTGAGAACATTTTCCTCCATAGCAATTTTTGTCCTTTTATAGAATCCTACTTGAGACAGTTTTTCTGGGAAAAACTTTGCTTGTGCTGAGGAACTGGTAAGTTTACTTCTTTCTCATACTAAGAATTTTGTAATTGCTTGTCTTACACTTTTCAATAAGGAAGCTTAGAATCACATATAAAGCTAAATGACTTAGCTTTTCAACCTAAACTATGACCATTATCTTAGAATATTAGGTTATAAGTGTTCTTGTAACAGGCTGCTGGAGAAAGGATGTTTAAAGACAGTAGAACTTTGTGAAAGCTTTCCTGAGCATAAACTTTTGTTAGGGATTTTGTGTTATGATATTTTATCTTATGTTACTTTATGGCTGCTCTGTGCAACTTGTGAGTCTTAGGTCCCCAACCAGAGATTGAACCTGGGCCCTTGGCAATGAGAGTGTGGAGTCCTAACCACTGAACTGCCAAGGAATTCCCTGGAATAAATTTAAATGTATGGGAGTTTCAAAGATCACATGACCTTCATGATAAGACCTTGTGTCATAGTTCACCCTACTGCAGTGTGTGGTATGTTGTATCCCAACATGTGTGATAGTTCCCTCTATCACATGGTATGTAGTTCACAGGATACCATTGTGTAGAGTAAGTGGCTTACTGTACATACCACTGCCCTGGGTATTAACTCGATATTGTGAATGGTTTATATTATGGGTGTTAGTTTATACCATGTGAAGTTCACAAAACTCCATTGTGTGGTGATTCTCACAGTACATAGTTGAGAGCCGATGGATTTAGCAGTATTATATGTGGCAGAGTCAAGAGCAGACAGAGCTCTTAAATCAATTGTAGGAAAAAGAGAGCCTTTCCAGTTTATACCTTGAGGAGTCTTGTGGACAGAATAGTTATTTTGAGCATTTATATAGTTTTTTTCTGCCAAATCGGTAAGTTCACAATTTCAAAATACAACGAAGCACCAGGCATTCTTCAGAGAGCTCCCAGGTGAAAGCTTCTAGGTTAAATCATCTGAGTATGGCCTAGGAGAAGCTGTTATGTGGAACTTCATTGAGGGGCAAGGAAGGGAACCATTATTCTTGAATTTGTGATCATCCAAGTCTTCTTCATAGGGTTTTAGGGGTCCACCCACAACGCAAGGTCTGAATTTGGCTCTGTCTGTGTTGGCCGAAGCTTTGTACTTCTGGTACCCAAACCATGGTCTCACCCACAAGGTCTGGAATATTTGGTTAATAACCAGTACAATTTGGGCTGGAAAATAGAATACAAAATGGGTACAGAGAGGTCTATGGGTTAGTTTTATTAGTACGTTCTTAAGATTCACTGAAAGACCTTCCGGGGGCAAGTCTGAAGTGCCCTAGAGGTGCATGGGGAGACATTCAAAGAAGCAGAGGTTGGTGCTGAATTGGGGGCTAATGAAGGTCAGTGCTGGACAGCTTGGAGTGCTGAGCCTCTCTGAGCCCCATGACCCTGGCTGACCATTGACTTGATGGCTAAGCCCGATGGGTTAAAAAAAACAAAAGCCTGGGGAATGTAGGTGAGGGACACTAGTCACCTCCCTGTAATCCAAGAGGAGCAATTTCCTGGAAAGAAGACTGACCTCAGGGGCTGGGGTGACTCATCGGTTTGGTGCTACTGGACAGCTTGGAGTGCTGAGCCTCTCTGAGCCCCATGACCCTGGCTGACTATTGACTTGATGGCTAAGCCCAATGGGTTAAAAAAAACAAAAGCCCGGGGAATGTAGGTGAGGGATACTAATCACCTCCCTGTTATCCAAGAGGAGCAATTTCCTGGAAAGAAGACTGACCTCAGGGGCTGGGGTGACTCATCGGTTTGGTGCTTGATAATGGCTTCTGTGGATCTTCTGGCATCCTGTTTCCTTACCCTATCTGTTCAGTGCAATGAGGCTGCGTAAGGTGGCCTTTTCTGCAGCTTGTACCTCAGGGCAGCTGTAACAAGGCAGCCTATCGTAGCTATGCACGTAACCCCATACTCCAGGCCAGCTTTTAAATCCGTCTCCATCTACCTGAATCCTCTGTGTCTTGTAAAGATTCCGTTTCAGATAGTGAGGATATGGCTTTAAGGTATTAGCTTTCTAAAGTTCCAGCGTTTCGTGTAGCTTACTGTAGTTTTAATTTTGACCTATATATAGCTTGTGTATAATTAATGTCTGTTTTCCTGATTAGCAAATAAGTTCCGTGGGGAGTGCTGTGGTGAGCACACATGTGTTTTGATTCCCAGTGCCTGGCCCAATGTCACAAGAGTACACATACAATTTGTCAAAGAAAATGAGTCAGTAAGTCTTAGAAACCCTTATCTTCTCTTTGGACTTGGCTTCCTTCTCCTCTCTTGGAGTCCTCTTGCAAAGGTCTGTAGAGTTCCCTTGACCACTCCACCAAAGTAACCAACTCTGAATCAGTCCTTCAACCAAGATTTCTAACCCCAGTAAAGCCAACCAGTCCCAAAGAAAGGCAATGCCAAAGAATGCTCAAACTACCGAACAATTGCCCTCATCTCACATGCTAGTAAAGTAATGCTTAAAATTCTCTAAGCAAGGATTTAGCAATACGTGAACTGTGAAATTCCAGATGTTCAAACTGGTTTTAGAAAAGGCAGAGGAACCAGAGATCAAATTGCCAACATCCACTGGATCATGGGAAAAGCAAGAGAGTTCCAGAAAAACATCTATTTCTGCTTTATCTAAGGGATTTGAATGTCACTAGATGCCAAAAAGTTATTTTTAAAAATTCATCATGCAGCTATAATTTTTTTTAAAAAAGCCTCTTTGTCAATAATTTTCAAAAGCTTATTTTTTTAGTGTGATGAAAAAAACACCTATCCCAAATGGTACTTTTTTCATCATAGTTTAGTGCCGAATCACTTTTTAGTGCTAAATCACTAAAGAAATTTTCATTAGAGGAGAAATAACAAATATGTAACAAATAGATTCAAGGGATTAGTTCTGATAGAGTGCCTGAAGAACTATGGACAGAGGTTTGTGACATTGTACAGGAGGCAGTGATCAAGACCACCCCCAAGGAAAAGAAATGCAAAAAGGCAAAATGGTTGTCTGAGGAGGCCTTACAAATAGTTGTGAATAGAAGAAAAGCAAAAGCAAAGGAGAAAAGGAAAGATACACCCATTTGAATTCAGAGTTCCAAAGAAGAGCAAGGAGAGATAAGAAAGCCTTCCTCAGTGATCAATGAAGAGAAATAGAGGAAAACAATAGAATGGGAAAATCTAGAGGTCCCTTCAAGAAAATTAGAGATACCAAGGGAACATTTCATGCAAAAATGGGCTCAAAGGACAGAAATGGTATGGACCTAACAGAAGCAGAAGATATTAAGAAATGGTGGCAAGAATACACAGAAGAAATATACAAAATAGATCTTCATGACCCAGACAATCACGATGGTGTGATCACCAGCCTAGAGCCAGACATCCTGGAATGAGAAGTCAAGTGGGCCTTAGGAAGCATCACTATGAACAAAGCTAGTGGAGGTGATGGAATTCCAGTTGAGCTATTTCAAATCCTAAAAGATGATGCTGTGAAAGTGCTGCACTCAATATGTCAGCAGATTTGGAGAACTCAGCAGTGGCCACAGGACTGGAAAAAGTCACTTCATTCCAATCCCAAAGAAAGGCAATGCCAAAGAATGTTCAAACTACTGCACAATTGCACTTATCTCACATGCTAGTAAAGTAATGCTCAAAATTCTCCAAGCCAGGCTTCAACAGTATGTGAACCATGAACTTCCAGATGTTCAAGCTGGTTTTAGAAAAGGCAGAGGAACCAGAGATCAAATTGCCAACATCTGAATACTTTGGAAAAGATCCTGATGCTGGGAAAGATTGAGGGCAGGAGGAGAAGGGGACAACACAGGATGAGATGGTTGGATGGCATCACTGACTCAATGGACATGGGTTTGAGTGGACTCCAGGAGTTGGTGATGTAGGAGTCCTGGCATGCTGTGGTTCATGGGGTCGCAAAGAGTCGGACACGACTGAGTTACTGAACTCAATTGAGCTGAAAGCCAGCCACACATCACAGTGTCCCCACCTGAGTAGATGTAGCCCTGTGTAACTGCATCCCATTCCAAGCAAAGTCCTGAGTTTTCCCATTGTTTTCCCCTTGACTCCTCACTTCATGCTTTGTGATTGCGCCTTTATTGCTAAATCTGGCTGTGAACTTGTTTCTCCCAAATACCCTTAGCATGCCTTCATAAACAAACCTATATGCATTTTTAAAAAAGCATTTATTTTATATTGGAGTATAGTTTGTTTATAATGTGTTGGTTTCAGGTGTACAGCAGTGATTCAGTTATAGTTTACCTATGTCCATTCTTTTTCAGACTTTTCCCATATAGGTTATTACAGAATATTTATAGAGTTCCCCTGTGCCATACAGTAGGTCCTTGTTGATTATTTACTTTATATATAATAGTGTATATATGTTAACCCCAAACTCCTAATTTAATCTCTCCCCTCCATCTTTCCCCTTTAGTAACCATAAGATTGTTTCTATGTCTGTGAGTCTGTTTCTGTTTTGTAAATAAGTCCATTGTATAATTTTTTTAGATTGCACATATCAGTGATATCATATGACAGTTGTCTTCTTCAATATGATTTCCTTCATTTGCTATGATAATCTCTAGGTGCCTCCACATTGCTGCAAATGGCACTATTTCATTCTTTTTATGGTTAAGTAATACTGCATTGCACACATGTACCACACTTTCTTTATCCATTCATCAGTCAATGGACATTTAGATTGCTCCCATGTCTTATCTATGGTACATAGTGCTGCAGTGAACAATGGGGTGTAGGTATCTTTTCAAATTATGGTTTTCTCTGGATATACGCCCAGGAATGGGATTACTGGGTCATATGGTAGCTCTGTTTTTAGTTTTTTAAGGCACCTCCATACTGGTCTCCATAGTGACTGCACCAACTTAGATTCCCACCAAGAGTGTAGGAGGCTACATGCTTTCTGTCACTAGATGCCCCAGGAAAGTCCTGGGGCCTGAGAAAGGATTGTAGGGAACGTGGGCTGATATTCTCTTTTCCCCATCCCTCTTCCTTACTTTTCTTGGTATGCTATTTCTTCAAAGCAATACACCAACATTGGTATCACTGAACACTTGGAATAACATTACACTGAATCTTAGATGCTTTGGTCCTCTCAGCTTCTTGGTTTAGGAGCTTTCTCACAACACACTGGTGAATGCCATCTTCTTTAGAGAGATTGAACTGGGAGCTCAGTGGAAGCTGGAAACGGCCTCTGGCACAGGTCAGTGAAGGGAGCTTTGTTTACAGATTTTTTTGGAGGGTGGTGGGAGTAGGAGGTAGGGGAAGAAAACGTTTACTGATAAAAGAAATTTTCACTTTTTGAGGTCTAGGGAAGTCATTCTGGCTTATACGTGAGTTAACTTGAATATTATGCTTGCTGAAATAGCCTGTTTGTGGCCCATCAAACATACATTGTACATCTGCTCTAATCATTAAGGAAAAGGGCACATTGACCTGAAGTAAAGAATGCTCAAGTTGAAAGTAAAAATTAAATGCCTCCCTTCCTGGGACGCACGTTGGCCCTCCTTTGATAAGACTTCCCAGGTGCAAGGCCATGTTGACTTGCTATGTTCCTGCTGGTCTGGTTTTATTTGAAACCTTGAAGAAATGCATCCCTGCCTTGTTTAATGTTCTTTGTTCTGACAAAGATAAAACTGTGCTGAAGACCAGGCTTTTCTGGAGCAACTTCTCAGAGTAAACCAGGAAGCTGACTTCTGGGCTGTAGTCTACCAACTATAGAAAGCTATTTTCTATTCATATTATAGGTGGTTTATTGATTATTTTTATTGACATTACAAAAGGAAAACAAAAGTATTGCCTTGCCTTTTTTGCAACTATTGCTTTTCCCACTTCTTTAAGTACAAGAGACTATTCCCTCTCTCTCTTGCCTGGATTTTTCTGGGCTTTCTTACTTCATCTTGACATGTTATTTTCTTTGGGTTTATCACCGGGGCTCCTCCCCCTGCTAACTATTTTATGGGAGGCAGGCAGAGTCAGCACAAAGGAAACAGAACCTAGTGGTCTGTGAGAGGCCTTCTGGTGCTGGCCACCCACCGGAGGCATTGAGGCTGAGACCAGTGACACTTCCTTTGAAACAGAGCGATGTGCCTGCAATCCAAATCAAAGGAGCTTATAAAAAGAATTCCCTCTTTTGGGTCTAGGGTTTCTTTTTTTCCTCCCAGCTTCAGGTCCTGCTGTCTTCCTGCTGTCACAAGGGAAGGACCCACAGTCTCATTCCTGCTTTGAATGGCAAAAGCTTTAAATGGTAGTACCTGTTCCTGCTCATCTTGCTAAAGCCAACTCTGTGTGTGGTTACAAAATCTGGCCTGAAGCTGTTACCTACAACTTTCTTTCCTGTCTTGCTTTCTTTTCAGATACAGTGTTTTCTCCTACACAATAAAAGTAATACATGGCTTCCTATAAGAAGTCACTAATGTATATAGGCTGAGAAGAAAAACAACGACTTCTGGTGCCGCCACCCTAAAGACAAACGTTGTTAAGCATTGGTACCTTTCTCTCTGCATGATCTTTATTATCCTTAGGAAGATTCCTTGCCTATGTCCATTACTCTCTTATTTATCAGATATTGAGGATTCCCAAGTGGGATTTTATTTATTGGTAAGAATGTTCTAAGGGAGAGAGGAACGGAGAAAAACACCAGACAGCGAAGCAACATAGACCCAAGTACCTGTTGATGAACAGTGATTCATCTTCATAAACTCCCAGATTGGTGCTTCATTACAATATTTCCTATTTAGATTTATCTAATAATTAAGAAGAGAAGTGATGAGTCAGCAACCTCTTGAGGACTCACAATGTGTCCCTCTGAGATGAACAGCTTTTCAGCGCCTTTAGCTACTCTTCTGAATACTTCCAGTGTCCAAGAGCCTGGAAACAGTTCATTTCAAGACATTAGCGTTTCCAAGGAGGAGAACTAGGTATAAAAGAGCTGGCAGGCAGTTTAATAAGGTGCATAGTGGACAACAGCGCCCCCTCTGGGCACGCACAGGCTGGTGCAGGTGGATGCACTGTGAAGAGCTCAGTATGGCTGGAGTCCAGCCTCTCCCCAGCCGTCCATTTTACACCTCTGGGTAGGGCACAGCCATCTATGTTGGCTAGTGTCATGGAACAGGGAGTTAGAGAAACACAGTTTGAGATTCACTTTTGCCTTTGGCCAGTCTCTGTCTTGTTCCATAGTGGCTTTCCTGGTGGCTCAGATGGTCAAGAACCCACCTACAACACAAGAGACCTGGGTTGTATCCCTGAGTGGGGAAGATCCCCTGGACAAGGGAATGGCTACCCACTCCAGTATTCTTGTCTGGAGAATTCCATGGTCAGAGGAACCTGGCAAGCTATATAGTCCATGGGGTTTCAAACAGTCTGACA
This sequence comes from Oreotragus oreotragus, assembly GCA_006410675.1. Lineage (NCBI taxonomy): Eukaryota > Metazoa > Chordata > Mammalia > Artiodactyla > Bovidae > Oreotragus > Oreotragus oreotragus. Next base: position 11,798 of record SJYX01012463.1, on the reverse strand, counting down.
TGACTGAGTGACTGACACTCTCATACTCTCAGTAGTACAGTTGTTCCCTAGTATGATGATGGCACAAAATGAAATAATCTCTAAGATCTGGGTTGCACTTTCCAGGTACAGAGCAAAATCTCAGCCACAGATGGCACAGACATACACTGACCCGTTTTCACATTACAACTGCGGTCTCACACACTAGAGTTTACAGTCATTTGGGATCCTGAACCGGTTTGTTACTAAGTTTGAGTGAATTCGGAGATGTTATTCAATGTCTAAACCTCCCTTTACTCCTTTGTAAAAAGGAAATAATGATGTATATAACTTGAAGATTATCAAGAGGATGCAATGGGAACAAAAGAATTAATAATTAACCCAAGAAATATTCATTTGAGCACGGTACCATCTGCTGGGCACAGTTTCTGGTGCTGTGTTCAAGCAGTGAGCCAGCAGCAGAAAGTCTCTCGTCCTGGGGAGCTGCCATCCTAGTCGGGGGTGAGGGAGACAGGAAATAAACAGCTAAAAATATCAGTGCTGTGCAGACAGGTAAAATGGGGTGATGTGACAGAAAGTGACGAGGTGGCCAGTTCAGTTTGAGTAGTCAGGGAAAGATTCTCTGAGGAGGTGACATTTGGGCTGAGACATGACTGACAGAAAGCAGGGAGCCAGGCACATGCAGTGGCCGGGAGAAGAGCTTGGCAGAAGGCAGACAATGGGCTGGGCATTTTAGGACCCGAAAGGAAACCAGTATGGCTGGAATATGGAAGGATAGGAGAGTGAAGGTTCGAGAAGTAGGGAAGGCCAGGTCACCGAGGGCTCGGTCAATCATGAGAGCAAAGTGGACAAGGCAGAGCCTACACAGCTCTTGGCCCCGAGGTATACTTGAGTGAGTGACTTGTCTAAAAATGAGAAGAAAATAATGTCCTAGAGAAACCCGTTTCCTCCATCCCTCTAAGACGAAGGGGAAAGCGTTACCAAACGTGACTGTGCCAGATGGTTTCCCTCGCAGAGTGTGTCTGCCTGCATCAAACAGAAGCCCGGGGGAGAGACGGGCCCTCCCTGTCCACAGAGGAGACTGGTCAGCCCCCGAGAGTGGGAAAGTGACTACAGAGAGCCATTTGGTTCACAAAGAAACTTTCAAATGGATTCAGTTAGAGATGCAAATTCAGTTCAGAGTGAGTCTCCTGAAGTCCTGAAGCTTCAAAGATTCCTCCAGGAGGACACGGGGATGGGGGGCACCGAAGGCAGAGCAGATGGCTTGATGAACATAAGAGGAACACGTCAGGCTATTCCAAGAAAGGAAGCCTTAATTAAGGGGAAAAAGCCCCAAGTAGCAGACTTGTTTGCCTTCCATTATTAACAGTATTATTCTTTCACTCCTGAGTTGCTAACAGATCCATCCCAGGCCTTTCAGGTCTGAGAGGAAGAGAATCTTGCCCCTTGTCTTATTTACAAAGTCCCCCAGAGCTGCCCCTCAGTCATCTCCCAGGATTTCAAGGAAGGCTAATGTTCCAGATGATAAGTAATTACAGCTCTTGGTTGCACTTGTACTAGCGGCAGCTCAGATGGTTAATTGGCCCTGCTGTCTCGGCCTCTTTGCTGAGGCTGTCTACAGCCTTCTACTCCCCCTGCTCCAGTGAGAGGCAAGGGGAATTTTCACAGCCCAGCAAGCTCCGCATACTTAGGTTGTCTTGAAAGGTGGGTTAACCATCAGGCAACAGTTGATTTCCAAGCCTCTGCAGCTACTTCAGCTGGTTGTCTGAGGAGTTAAAGAGGGCCGGGTGTTCACTAGTATCTGTGTCACTTTCAAGGGCCTCAAGGAGGCCCATATGAAAGCCTCAGGGCCCATTGAGGGGAATTATTCTGCACCACAGGAAGCGATTAGGGAAATATCCCTGGTTCACTGAGGCCCTGCTGCTGCTGCTAAGTCACTTCAGTCGTGTCCAACTCTGTGTGACCCCATAGATGGCAGCCCACCAGGCTCCCCTGTCCCTGGGATTCTCCAGTCAAGAACACTGGAGTGGGTTGCCATTTCCTTCTCCTATGCATGAAAGTGAAAAGTGAAAGGGAAGTCGCTCAGTCATGTCACACACTTCGCGACCCCATGGACTGCAGCCTACCAGGCTTCTCCGTTCATGGGGTTTTCCAAGCAAGAGTACTGGAGTGGGGCGCCATTGCCCTAGTTAAGATCAAAGGAGCATCATATTTGTTCTAAGATGTTAATAATATTACTTGAAAAGAGAAGTCCTGAAAGCTTGGAAAACAATATTTTCAAGATACTTTATATTGAAATGTAAGTCAGAGAAGAAGAAATATCCTTACATGCAGAATCTAAAAAGTAATAATACAAATGAAACTATTTACGAAACAGAAACAGACTCAGACTTAGAGAATGAACTTATCGTTGCCAGGGGAAAGGATAGTTATGGAGTTTGGGATGGATATGTACACACTGCTCTATTTAAAATAGATAACCAACAGGAACCTACTGTATTGCACAGGGAACTCTACTCAATGTTATGTGGCAGCCTGGATGGGAGGGGAGTTTGGGGGAGAATGGATACATGCATATGAATGGCTGAGTTCCTTTGCTGTTCACCTGAAACTGTGTGAACACTGTTAATTGGCTATACTCCAATATAAAGTAAAAAGAAAAAAAAAACACAAAAAACAAAAAACTTTATATTGGAGAATTTCAAACATACACACGAAAGAGTAATGTTACAATGAAACTCCACGTGCTTCTTGGTTAGTCTCAATAATTAACATTTTACCTATCTTCTTCATCTATTTCCTGCTACCCCCCTCTTTTTCTTTGTAATTGTGGGACATCTTATCCTCTCATCTTTAAATCTTCAGGGCATATCTGCAATAGATAGAAAGTTTACCCTGTGATATTGATGCAGGTTGGGTTCCCTAGAAAGCAAACTCTGAGGTGAGAAGTAGTGGGCAGAAAGCTTGTTAGGAAGTTGCAGGGTTAGCATTTGCAGGAAGGAAGGAGAGGGCGTGAATTGGGCCATTAGGCAGGATCTACGAAGGACTTGGCTGCGCCCATGGAAAGCTGCAAAGCAGAGCACTTCTTAATTGGCCAGAATCTGGGGGAAGCCTGGGCCTTAACATTCCCATAATTCTCCCAGGTTGACCAGGCTGCTTGTGGAAAGCAGGTATAACCTTGGAGTAGGTGTCTCTCTTCAGTCTTCAGCAATTTGAAGGCAGTTTCTGGGTGGGGAATAGGTGCTGTTATCTGGCTGTACTCCCAACAGCACAGGGGATGGTCTGTAATTTCTGAAGGGGGGTGAGAGTGGCTCATCCCAGGACCCACCAAGACCTTGTTACCCCTAACAAACTGAAGAGTAACTGTTTACTGTTATCTAATATTATCTAATGGAGAAGGCAATGGCACCCCACTCCAGTACTCTTGCCTGGAAAATCCCATGGACCGAGGAGCCTGGTGGGCTGCAGTCCATGGGGTCGCTAAGAGTCAGGCACGACTGAGTGACTTCACTTTCACTTTTCACTTTCATGCATTGGAGAAGGAAATGGCAACCCACTCCAGTGTTCTTGCCTGGAGAGTCCCAAGGACAGAGGAGCTTGGTGGGCTGCCGTCTATGGGGTCTCACAGAGTCAGACATGACTGAAGTGACTTAGCAGCAGCAGCAGCAATATTATCTAAGAGACGTCCACAAAGGGAAGAAGAGTTATGTTAAATTTAAAGATTTCTTTAAAACAGTTCCGCTGGAGAAGGAAATGGCAACCCACTCCAGTATTCTTGCCTGGAGAATCCTATGGACAGAGGAGCCTGGCAGGCTACAGTCTATGGGGTGGCAAGAGTCAGACACAACTGAGTGACAACTAGACTAGAGATTATGAGTTTTAAATATGCAAACAGACACCATGACTCTCCTAAGAGGGTTCTTAAACATGCAACATTTTCAAAATTCCTTTTGGCGTCTAAGAATTTTTGGTTTTGGTTTCATTATTAGTATTTGGAAACTATCTCAAAAAAAATGCCCTGGAAATTTTAATAAACAGGGAAGTAGCACTTTCTATTTTACAGTGTTGGAGAATAGTTAAGGCCAAGACAATCTTGCATGGGGAAGAAGCTGACTGTTTGGAGTGAAACCACAGTAAGAATGATAGGAGTAAAGGCTACCTGATGCTGCAATCTCTACTATGACAGCCACACATTACATGAACATCCAGAGACACTTGTAGTTAGAACAGGATGTGTACCAAAATACTGTGCATTTTGTCACATTGACAGCCTTTCACTAAGAGCTTTTTGATATGGTCAGTTCTGCTCAGCAAAATGGTGGCAGAAAATGTTGTAACTATCGAATCTCCCCGTGGATACTTTTCCAGATTGTTATGAAGCCTCATTTATAAATGCTACCTCATTCTTAAGAGGCTGGTGTTGGAGACCAAAGAATTAGAAGAAGTCCAGGGTTTAGTGAAAAATCCACATATCAATAGATTCCACTTGTACATACAACATGGGTCCAGGCACTGGAACTGATAAAGGAAATATCAGCTCCTAAGGAAGGAGCTTCCCTCGGAATTCATTTAACTTTTTATTTTGTATTAGAGTATAGTTGATTAACACTGTTGTGTCAGTTTCAAGTGCACAGTATAGTGATTCAGTTTTACCTCTACGTTCTTTTTTCAAATTCTTTTCCCATTTATGTTGTTACATAATGTCTAGCGGAGTTCCCTGTGCTATACAGTGGGTTCTAGTTGATTGTTCATTTTAAACATAGCAGCGTGTACATGTTCATCGCAAGTTCCCTAGCTATCCCTCTCTCTCTCTTTCTACCCTAATAACCATAAGTTCATTTTCTAAGTCTGTGAGTCTCTTTCTATCTTGTAAATAAGTTCATTTGCATCATTTTCTATTTTAGATTCCTCATATAAGTGATATTGTAGGGTATTTATCTTTCTGTGTCTGACTTACTTCACTTAGTATGATAATCTCCAGGTCCATCCATGTTTCTGCAAAAGGCATTATTTCATTATTTTTTATGACTGAGTAGTATTCCATTGTGGAGACGTCAATGGCACCCCACTCCAGTACTCTTGCCTGGAAAATCCCATAGCCAGAGGAGCCTGGTGGGCTGCAGTCCATGGGGTCGCTAAGAGTTGGACACGACTGAGTGACTTCACTTTCACTTTTCACTTGCATGTACTGGAGAAGGAAATGGCAACCCATTCCAGTGTTCTTGCCTGGGGAATCCCAGGGATGGGGGAGCCTGGTGGGCTGCCATGTGTGGGGTTGCACAGAGTCGGACACGACTGAAGCGACTTAGCAGCAGCAGCAGCAGCAGCAGCAGTATACTCTGGCCAGACCCCTTGGCCAGAAATACAGCTCAGGTTTGCTTTGTCAAATAAGTAAAATTTATTGATTTTAATCTTTCTATCTAATTCTGCTTCTGTTGGTCAGCCTTTTTCTCATATTGAAGATCTTGTCCTAACCCAGGAAATTTGCCAGAAATAGCTTTGGTTTAACTTTCCCTTAAGCTTGTGATCACAGAGAAGGAGGATGTGTTTCCATGAGACCCATGAACTTTGGGTTCCCAAGCTATCTGGACAGGAGAAGGAGGACTCTCATCTGCTTGGTCATGGTCACATTCCTATAACTCTCTACTGAGTATAATGGAGAGACAGAGTCAGACATGACTGAAGTGACTTAGCAGCAGCAGCAGCAATATTATCTAAGAGACGTCCACAAAGGGAAGAAGAGTTATGTTAAATTTAAAGATTTCTTTAAAACAGTTCCCCTGGAGAAGGAAATGGCAACCCACTCCAGTATTCTTGCCTGGAGAATCCTATGGACAGAGGAGCCTGGCAGGCTACAGTCTATGGGGTGGCAAGAGTCGGACACAACTGAGTGACAACTAGACTAGAGATTATGAGTTTTAAATATGCAAACAGACACCATGACTCTCCTAAGAGGGTTCTTAAACATGCAACATTTTCAAAATTCCTTTTGGCACCTAAGAATTTTTGGTTTTGGTTTCATTATTAGTATTTGGAAACTATCTCAAAAAAAATGCCCTGGAAATTTTAATAAACAGGGAAGTAGCACTTTCTATTTTACAATGTTGGAGAATAGTTAAGGCCAAGACAATCTTGCATGGGGAAGAAGCTGACTGTTTGGAGTGAAACCACAGTAAGAATGACAGGAGTAAAGGCTACCTGATGCTGCAATCTCTACTATGACAGCCACACATTACATGAACATCCAGAGATACTTGTAGTTAGAACAGGATGTGTACCAAAAATACTGTGCATTTTTGTCACATGGACAACCTTTCACTAAGCTTTTTGATATGCAATTCTGCTCAGCAAAATGGTGGCAGAAAATGTTGTAACTATCGAATCTCCCCGTGGATACTTTTCCAGATTGTTACAAAGCCTCATTTATAAATGCTACCTCATTCTTAAGAGGCTGGTGTTGGAGACCAAGGAATTAGAAAGAAGTCCAGGGTTTAGTGAAAGATCCACAAATCAATAGATTCCGCTTGTACATACAACATGGGTCCAGGCACTGGAACTGATAAAGGAAATATCAGCTCCTAAGGAAGGAGCTTCCCTCGGAATTCTTTTAACTTTTTATTTTGTATTAGAGTATAGTTGATTAACAATGTTGTGTTAGTTTCAAGTGCACAGTATAGTGATTCAGTTTTACCTCTATGTTCTTTTTTCAAATTCTTTTCCCATTTATGTTGTTACATAATGTCTAGCGTAGTTCCCTGTGCTATACAGCGGGTTCTAGTTGATTTTTCATTTTAAACATAGCAGTGTGTACATGTTCATCGCAAGTTCCCTAGCTATCCCCCTCTCTCTCTTTCTACCCTAATAACCATGAGTTCATTTTCTAAGTCTGTGAGTCTCTTTCTATCTTGTAAATAAGTTCATTTGCATCATTTTCTATTTTAGATTCCTCATATAAGTGATATTGTAGGGTATTTATCTTTCTGTGTCTGACTTATTTCACTTAGTATGACAATCTCCAGGTCCATCTATGCTTCTGCAAAAGGCATTATTTCATTATTTTTTATGACTGAGTAGTATTCCATTGTGGAGACATCAATGGCACCCCACTCCAGTACTCTTGCCTGGAAAATCCCATAGACAGAGGAGCCTGGTGGGCTGCAGTCAATGGGGTCGCTAAGAGTTGGACACGACTGAGTGACTTCACTTTCACTTTTCACTTTCATGCACTGGAGCAGGAAATGGCAACCCACTCCAGTGTTCTTGCCTGGGGAATCCCAGGGATGGGGGAGCCTGGTGGGCTGCCGTGTGTGGGGTCGCACAGAGTCGGACACGACTGAAGCGATTTAGCAGCAGCAGCAGCAGCAGCAGCAGCAGCAGTATACTCTGGCCAGACCCCTTGGCCAGAAATACAGCTCAGGTTTGCTTTGTCAAATAAGTAAAATTTATTGATTTTAATCTTTCTATCTAATTCTGCTTCTGTTGGTCAGCCTTTTTCTCATATTGAAGATCTTGTCCTAACCCAGGAAATTTGCCAGAAATAGCTTTGGTTTAACTTTCCCTTAAGCTTGTGATCACAGAGAAAGAGGATGTGTTTCCATGAGACCCATGAACTTTGGGTTCCCAAGCTATCTGGACAGGAGAAGGAGGNCTCTTGCAACACCTACCATCTTACTTGGGATTCTCTTACCTTGGGCGCGGGGTGTCTCTTCACGGCTGCTCCCGCAAAGCACAGCCGCTGCTCCTTACCTTGGACGAGGGCTATCTCCTCCCGCTGCCCTTCCTGACCTTCAACGTGAGAAAGCTCCTCTAGGCCCTCCTGAGCCTGTGCAGCCACTGCTCCTCCGTTTGCTCCTCCCAGCCACCGGCCGTGGCCTCTGGGTCGGGGTGGCTCCTCAGGGTCACTGCCCCTGGCCTTGGGCGGTGGCTTCACCTGGCCGCCCCTGACCTTGGATGCAGGGTATCTCCTCCCAGCTGCCGCCCTGATCTAGGATGCAGGGTGTCTCCTCCCGGCCGCCACTGACCTCCGACATGGGGTAGCTCCTCCCGGCCGCTGCCCCTGACTTTGGATGTGGGGTAGCTCCTCCCAGCCGCCACTGACCTCAGACGCAGGGTAGCTCCTCTCGGCCGTTCCTGCACCGTCGCAGCCTGGCACTCTACCAGACCACCTAACCTGCCTCTTGAGAAATCTGTATGCAGGTCAGGAAGCAACAGTTAGAACTGCACATGGAACAACAGACTGGTTCCAAATAGGAAAAGGAGTACGTCAAGGCTGTATATTGTCTCCCTGCTTATTTAACTTCTATGCAGAGTACATCATGAGAAA
>SJYX01012462.1:0-17995 GCA_006410675.1 Oreotragus oreotragus | reverse complement strand
ACACTTAAAACTGTGGGCCTGACATAGAGGACTCCAACACTCCTGCCAGGCAACAACCCTGATAAGGTCAAGCTCATGTAAGTCACAATACCAGGGACCTGGGCCCATCAGATACACCCTCTCCGTGTACACATCCCTCTTTAGACACCACAGTCATGTGCCCTCAGCCAGCACCACCTCACCATCCCGCTCTATAAGCCTCCCCTTATGCTGAACTATGTTGATCACATACTTTTCCTCCACTGGTGAGGATGGGTTTCCTGCCTAGAATTACAGTGATGAACCAAACACAGGACAACTAACCCTGGGCAGATGTTATCAGTAGCATCTTACTAATCCTATATATTCACAGCTAGAGAGGAGGACACCACACAGCACACAGGGCTACATGGTGTTACACTCTGGAAAACAGTGGACAACCAAGAGCTGTGGGACGTAAGCTTTATAGTGCCAAGAAGGTAAGGTGCCCCTGCTCTCCAAAGGAGGATGCAATTTTCTTTTCTAAATAACCCCAAAGGGCTGGCTGACAGGGCACTGAACCCCACGACAGAGGGATAAGCAGGAACTATGCCTTATCCCCTTTATGAAAAGGGTAGTTTAGTTAAGGAGACCCTGTCCACTGGAGCAGAGCAAGGTGAGGGACTGGTGCTCAGGTCATTCGAGGTCATGTCCCAGCAGCATATAATACTGGGGCTTAATTTTAGGACTTATACCACAATTTAGCAGGCAGCAGCCAGAGTTATGTTTTGCAAATTCACGGAGAATCCAGTAATTCCCTAGACCTCTCATGGCTCCTAGTAGCGGCGGCAGCTCCAAACTCTTCTATTAAAGGCCTCCCTGACAGGCTCCATTTCTTACCTGAGACTCAACCACACACAATCGCCTGTTCATTTCCAACATCCATGGCCCCACGCTCTTTTGAGGCTGACCTGCTGTCCCCTTACCTGTCACAACCGTCTTCTCTCCACGTAACCTTCATTCAAAGCCTAGCCCATTGGTGGTGTACCTCAGGCCTACTGATGCTCACAAGTGACCACAGTTCCCCCGATCTTACTCTGCGGGCTGAATGAAACAGGCCAGGGCACCCCGGAGTCATCAATATGATGTCTCCGCATCTTTTTCCTTTGAACGGCTTTTGAAACCATTTGAACTTCCGACGTGGGTTCTGCACTTTCTTTCTTAAAAGTCCGCAAGGCTTCTAGAGTTCTCACAGTAATGAACAACCTGCACCCTCCTAGCCCAGGCTTAACAGCTGCCTCGCGTTGCTCATTCCCTGCAGACATCAGGTGGAGCCCAGGAGGCCCGAATCCGTCCAGCTGAGTTCCACGTCCAAGCCTCTGCACTTGCGGGTCCCTCTGCCTGTCACGCTCTCCCAAGGCCCCACTCCCGACTGCCTCTCCGTCCGGGACGCGGGACCCGGACTGTGGGAGCGGAAACAGGCGTCTGGCGCTCGGGGCTTCAGTGTCTGGTGGGCTGAGGGGGTGGGGGCTCAGCCCGCTCCAGGTGCACAGTGAGGGGAGCCAGCCATACGTACCCTGGGGGAGGCACACTGATGGGAACCGCCCGCCGGGCCAGGCACCGCAGGAACCATCCGCGCGAGCTGTTTCAGGGCAGGAGGCCCTGAGGAGGAACAGGGACGAACCAGCCAGCCCCACCGGAAGGGCTCGGGAAGGTCAAAGGGGACACCGCGTGTCCGCCCACTTCCCAGAATCCCTCTCGCCGGCGTCCATCTTGGCCGAGCGGCGCGCGCGCCACCAGCCAAGGCTCTGGCCTGGAGTGATTGGTGGGAAACGGAGCCATCAGGGTGAAGCCCGAGACTGAGCCGGGCGGCAGCGCCGCTCGCCGGGGTCCCTGACCCTCCCCCCCCGGCCCCGGCGCCCTTTCCTGACGGAACCGCTGGCTTTGTCGGCACACGCGTCTCCCCGGACAGGTCACTGCTGAGTGTAGACGAGAGCCCGGTTTCGGGCGGGAAGGGGTCGGCCTTCCCGCAGCGGGAGGCCGAGCGCTCGCTTGAGGCGGGTCCCTCAACGCCGCCCCGCCGTGGGACGCCGGGGCGCGGGCCGGGTGTGGCAGGCGGGGGCTGCCCGCGCGCGCTCTGCCCCGGGCCCGGCGCGGGCCGCCTCTGTGCAAAGAGCCAGCGGGCCTCCTCCGTCGCGTCACCTCCGTCCCAGCCTCGCGGCCCGGACCTGGCACAAGCTTGGGGCGGTTAACATGGCCGCCTGGAGGCGGAGGCAGGAGGTCCCCCTGACCCCTTGTGCCCAAGCGGAAACTCCGTCTCCCGGAGCCAATAAGGCTCAGAGCCCCTGCCTTTGACACAAGGAATCCTGAGTCACGAAGCTCCCTTTTCCAGGCGAAAATGGTGAGCTCCTCCGCGGGGAGGCTGGGGAAATTGTGCGCAAACTGTCTGAGGCTGAAGAAAAAGAAGGCATCAAGCATTTCCCTTTGACGAATATGCAGAAGAGCCTCTCTGGTGAGAAGAATCTGCCTGCAGTGCAGGAGACCTGGGTTCCATCCCTGGATCGGAAAGGTCCCCTGGAGAAAGGAATGGCTACCCACTCCAGCATTCTTGCCTGGAGAATTCCATGGACGGAGTCTAGCATTCTTGCCTGGGAAATCTCCTGGACAGAGGAACCTGGTGGGCAACCCCCAGTCCATGGGGTCGCAAAGAGATGGGCACAGCTGAGCGACTAACACGTTGACTTTCATGCAGAAAGAGTGCCCAGTCGTACTTGATTCTTGGCGGCCCCATGGACTGTAGCCCGCCAGGCTGCTCTGTCCATGGGATTTTTCCAGGCGAGAATACTGGAATGGGTAGCCACTTCCTATTTCAGGGAATCTTCCTGACCCAGAGATCAAACCTGTGTCTCCCCCACTGGCAGGCAGATTCTTTACCACTGACTTACCAGGGGAACCTCACCAATCAATTACTTCAATTACTTCAACCCAATCAGCTGCAGCGACAGTGGCACAAAAGAGAAAAGTTCAGTGGGGAAAAAAAGATACTGGATGGAAGAAACCCGAATAACAATTGAACCCACTGTGTCCTAGTAAAATTAATGGGGCTGCACTTCCCTGGCAGTCCAGGGTATAAGAGTCTGCGCTTGCAACAGAGGGACCGCAGGTTCGACCCATGGTGGGGGAACTAAGGTTTCATAAAAATGAAACAATCAATCTAAGAAACAAATGGAACATTTTACTCAGGCCAAATAGGATTTAACCCAGGAACATGCTCTCAGAAAACTCTAAGAACTGTTAGGCTTGTTAAAGATCAAAGCACGATTATGTAGGTTTTTGCGACAAACGTCTACTTTAAATGCCAGATAATTGGCAAAATCCAGATCTGTGAGTACAACGTGGCACGTTGTCATGACCGCTTACACCGTCAGGAGGCACAGGCACGTCCTCTTTTTAAAGACGACGATTTATTTGCACGTTTGCCAGGGCGGGGTCTTCCTTGCCGCTTGGGCTTTTCTCTAGTCGTGGCCGGCAGGGGCTACTCTCTGGCTGCGGTGTGCAGGCTTCTCACTGCGGTAGCCTCTCCTGATGCGGAGCGTGGGCTCTAGGGCACAGGGACCTCAGCAGTTACGTGGCACGTTCATTCAGTAGTGTGGCTCCTGGGCTCCAAAGCACAGGCTCAACAGTGGTGCTTATGGCCTTAGTTGCTCTGAGGCATGTGGGATCTTCCTGCATCACAGATGGAACCCTTGTCTCCTGCATTAGCAGGAGGATTCTTTACCAGTGAGCCGCCAGGGAAGGCCAGACACATGATCTTTTAAGGCGTTGTCTTGTTGGTGCTAGGAAAATGTTGCTCTTTATGGGTTAAGCAGGTATTTCTGCCAATGGGGCGTTTTGGGGGGGAGGGTGCATAATGCAGATATATGATATGCAGTAGAGGGGAAGGGGAGGCCAAAGGACAGAGGAAAATTTTCACATTTAAATTATCCTTGACTTGCCTTAGAACACACATTTTTACTGCATTAGTCATTAACTTAGAAAAACACAGACACTCAGACTTTAGGGCATCTGTTGATGTTGCAGTCAAAAGTTTCAGCCCATGGGATTTCCCTGGCAGTCCAGTGGTTGAGACTCCACACTTCCAATTCAGGGGGTGCAGAGTCAATCCCTAGTCAGGAAACTAAGATCCCACATGCTGCTTGGTGCAACCAAAAGAAAAAAAAAAAAAGACTCAGCCCTGCCTATGGAGCACTGTGACCAGAGCTCAGTGGAGAACATGTTAAAGCTATAGAAGAAATGCAATTCTATTAGGAAACATGGAAAATGATCCCAAAGGACCTAGGTACACCATCATATATATGTGACAAATGGGGCTTCCCAGGTGGCACTAGTGGCGAAGAATCTGCCCGCCAGTGCAGGAGACGCTAAGAGACGCGGGTTTGCTCCCTGAGCGAGGAAGATCCCCTGGAGAAGGGAATGGGAACCCACTCCAGTATTCTTTCCTGGGAAATCCCATGGACAGAAGAGCCTGGTGAGCTATTGTCCATAGGGTCACAAAGAGTCAGACATGATTGAAGTGATTTTGCACACACACATATATGACAAATACAACACAAGGATGTAAGACAAATCTTTGAAATAAAAGAGAACTAAGATGCATAATATAAATATAAAATTGGAGTATGTTGCTTATGATTTAAAGATAATGATTATGAAAAATAAATTTTATAAAAAGTAGAAATATTGAATTTTAAGTTATTGGTATTTGTTAGTGTGAAATGTTAATGCAATTGTCACAACAAAAGAGAATTTGTACTTTATAGACATATTCAAAAGATTTATAGGAGTGGTGATGTGTCTGGCATTTGCAATGCTATAACATTAAGAATATATATATTTTGAGAAAATGAAGAAGTACATCTTCATACTCAAAGTTGACCCATATGTAACTAAGAATCCTTTTCAAATCATTTAAAATATTATAATTAACAAGAAATTTTGGGTGTGCATATATGCAATAAAATTAAAAATCAATATTAATTTTTAAGACGCTTTATTCTATTTTAAAATTTAAATGCAGTGTTACTGAAATACAAATATTTGAAAAACATGACACTAAGAAATGTGATGATGAAGAAAAAAAGAAATGTGATGGAAAAACTGAAAAAAAGACAAAACCTTTGAAATTAAATAGAAATTATGAAAACCACTTCTAAATGATAATAGATATAAACCAAGTTTCTATATAAGAAGGCTATTATGAATAAAAATACTGAGAGGTCACTTACTTTATGTATTGCAAACAAAATACTATTGTTGCAGATCTTATTAAAGTTTACTTAAATGTTTATTAGAATAAATATATCCAATAACTTATTCTGGAAGAGAAAACCATAGTGAGTTAATAGTACATAGCAGAGTGCATTGGAGAAGGAAATGGGAACCCACTCCAGTGTTCTTGCCTAGAGAATCCCAGGGACGGGGGAGCCTGGTGGGGCGCCGTCTCTGGGGCCACACAGAGTCAGACACGACTGAAGTAGCAGCAGCAGCAGAGTGCCTTGGAATACACTTTACTGACATGTACATACTGAATAATTTATTGATGCATACATATATTAAACTTGATTATCAATTTAGAGATAAAATATATAATGTAATACAATATTAAAGTGGATTGAAAACTGAGGTGGAAAAAATTTTCTTGAATTGGAAAATAGTTTAATCAACTCTATACATGAAAAATCATACCTGTATGATTAAAAATTTTCTCAGTGATTTTGATTTATATAGCATTTTATAAAATTGAACAAAATTAGGAAACTGGCAGTACAATAGCTATGCCAAGAAATTAGAGTAAGAGAAGTATAAAAAGGAAAATTATCTCACTTTCCACAAATGGACTGAAAGAAACCTTCTATATCTTACAATCTTATTCACATTGCATGACTTGCTTTCACTAAAAAAACCCTGAGAAGTGATTTTAACACTGGCACTCATCAGACATCTTAGTAAAACACTCCTATAGATGCCGTTTTCAAATCATGCTCCCAAAGATAAACAATGCATATCCAACAACTGATATAAATATTCACTCAAAAACAGAATGAAACAGTCTTCTTACTCTTTGTGGGTAGCAAAGCTTTAGAATGGACATTGTGAGGGCCAGTGTGTCTGCTTTGTTGAGGAAACTACTAGGTAGCCCTAAGGCAAGTGTAATAGATAAGGTGGCACGCCTCTTGGTTCCTCAGAATGCATCCCTTCCCCCTTTGAATTTTCTGAGACATGCTCTGTTTCTTTTAGGAATATGACATCGATCTGTGGATATTGGCTACTTATCAGAGTTATACTTGTCAGGATAGCTGAAATGTCAACATCTGTGTAGCGGTAAAAAGTGGGCACCCAACAAGAGATAAAAGTTGTTAATTCCATGATCTCATCTACTTGCTTGGAAGTGACTATCATTTTACCTATAAAAGGAGTCATTGTGACTGCAAGGGTACATGAAAGTATCTCAAGAAAATAGCTGTAGTGAGCAAATTTCAGTTATAAATGTTGATTAATTGGGTCATCCATTGGGCACTGTTGAAATCACTAGAAGAGGAAAAGGATTTGTGAATCCTGAGGAAAGGTTAAGTTTCAATGGGTGGTAAATGAAGGACACTAAGTCCTAAATTTGAGAGAATTGAGTCCATGATTATGTTGGAAACATGGCTACCATGAAGTTCTTATTTCCACAAAGCGTGAATCCTTTCCATTTATGACATCTCTGAGGAAAACTGACTTGAAGAAAAATAGACCAGAAGGGGGTAGAAGAGAAGGAAAGCCACCTCATGTTTAATCACTTATTAAGTGTCTCATCTGCCTCAGAGGTTCATCTAGATAGTGAGTTATATATATCAGCAACCAAAGAAATGTGTTTGCACGCAGCCTTACTTTGCTGAGGGCAGGATGCTTGAATTCAAGGAACACAGTTTTAACAGTGCCTGCCAACAACACCTTATCTGTGCTTAGGGAAACTTGGCTGTGACCACTGTTGTAATTCTCTTTTAAATGACCTACCTTTTATTTTTCTTATGTAGACTGTATCTTAAAAAGAATATTTGTATCTGTTTGCTATTTGGGAAAACCAGTTTGACTTGCAACAAGTGGAAGTCTAACATGAAAAATGAAATCGAAATAATGAAGTCCCAGGGACCTCATGGGATATGCTCAAGGCTGCTCCCTCTGTTAAAAAGGGACATTAGTTTCAAGTCTGTGTTTGGATTCCCCCCCCCGCCAAAAGTGGGGGATATTAGTAACAGTGGGGAAATGGAGATCTAGCACTATACTGTATCAAAACTTTCTTCAGACAGCAGCAAGGGAAAGAGCAGGGAAAAGAGATCTGCAGCTTTCTAAGCATCTAGCCATGCCACTTGATGTCGTATCTGTGGACACTCTAAAAAACTATCTCCTCAAGCATCACAAGACTGTGGTCCAGGCCCTAAGAAATAAGCAACAATGGTGTAGCAGTCCAGAGCCCATTTTAACTGGGATTGTATGGTTTGGGAAGATGCCCTTGGCTGATAGCAAATGGCTTCCAAGAAGTACTGTCTGAATCACCCTATTCTCTGACACACCTATCATCCACAGCCCTGCACACTTGGAACATGAGCATGGTGGGCCAGTCAGCTCCTCTTCTGTGGAATCTGGAATAAGGACCTCAGATGTGGCCAGAGCTTGCTGGGCACTCCAGTAAGGATTCATGTTAAGGAGTGTGTGTGTGTGTGTTTTTTTTTTTTTACCAGAAGATCCTTGGTGTGGACACAGAGGTTGAAAGAGAGGATGAGGGTTCAGAACATGTGCAGAGTGCAGGGAAGAAGGCTGGTGTGCGCCAATATTCTTCTCAACCTGCCCCAACAGGCAGTGGGTCCATGAATGGAGCAGAGGCAAGCTGCTACCCAGTGAGACCAGGAGCACAAAGGTCTCCATGATCATTTTCTGGTACCAGGTCCTCTGGACTGTCGCTGCTCTTCCAAGCTGAAGGTTACAAACACCTGAGAAAGTTAAACCTCCTACCTGGTTGTTAGATGATGTCAGAAGCTGTCACTCAGCCACTGAGAGTGGAGAGACCCAGCTCAGAATCACCGATTCTCGAAGGTTGAGCTCTCTGCTGTGCTCAAATGGAAGATGTGGCCTTGGGATATAATCAGTTGCAGCTGAGAGAAAAGCCTCCAGTGGGGGAAGCTACTGGCGGTGACAGACAAGGGTGTTACAGTGAGAACTACAAGGGCAGATGGTACATGGGTAAATTGCTGTTGATGATTCCAACAAAGCTAAAGGCAGCTGGGACTCCTTGGAAATCTTTGTGTGTCTGCCTCAGGCTGAGGGCTTCATGTACCAAGGTAAAAAGATTAAACATCTCAAGTTTTGGAGCTAGAGTGAGGGGTATGAATCCATCTTGACTCAGGTACTTCTCCACTGTGTGACTTTGGGGAACCCACTTCATCATTTTGACCCTGGATTTTGCCAGTAGTAAAACAATAGTTCCTACTTTCTCAGTTGTGAGAATTAAAGAGAATGTTTATAAAGCAAACCCTGGAATCTTGGCACTTACTGTGACACTCACTTAAGTACTCAGTGTTTTGTTACTTCTATTGATTCTCACAGGGACCAAGGCAAGCACCTTCATCACCTCCAGATCAGTCAGCAAATAGGCTCAGGAAGCTATAGTGAGTTGCCTAGAGATTCCCAGGAGGGGTACCCATACTGAGATACCAGCCCTCTGCAGCGTCTGCCTCCTCCTGGTGAGTGTGTCAGTGGCTTATCAGAAGCCCCATTTCCTTCTCAAATGCACTAGGTGCCAGTGGGGCACAGGGGAAATGAGGGGTACCTGGCCAGGCTAGTGGGGAGCTCNTTGGAGAAGGAAATGGGAACCCACTCCAGTGTTCTTGCCTAGAGAATCCCAGGGACGGGGGAGCCTGGTGGGGCGCCGTCTCTGGGGCCACACAGAGTCAGACACGACTGAAGTAGCAGCAGCAGCAGAGTGCCTTGGAATACACTTTACTGACATGTACATACTGAATAATTTATTGATGCATACATATATTAAACTTGATTATCAATTTAGAGATAAAATATATAATGTAATACAATATTAAAGTGGATTGAAAACTGAGGTGGAAAAAATTTTCTTGAATTGGAAAATAGTTTAATCAACTCTATACATGAAAAATCATACCTGTATGATTAAAAATTTTCTCAGTGATTTTGATTTATATAGCATTTTATAAAATTGAACAAAATTAGGAAACTGGCAGTACAATAGCTATGCCAAGAAATTAGAGTAAGAGAAGTATAAAAAGGAAAATTATCTCACTTTCCACAAATGGACTGAAAGAAACCTTCTATATCTTACAATCTTATTCACATTGCATGACTTGCTTTCACTAAAAAAACCCTGAGAAGTGATTTTAACACTGGCACTCATCAGACATCTTAGTAAAACACTCCTATAGATGCCGTTTTCAAATCATGCTCCCAAAGATAAACAATGCATATCCAACAACTGATATAAATATTCACTCAAAAACAGAATGAAACAGTCTTCTTACTCTTTGTGGGTAGCAAAGCTTTAGAATGGACATTGTGAGGGCCAGTGTGTCTGCTTTGTTGAGGAAACTACTAGGTAGCCCTAAGGCAAGTGTAATAGATAAGGTGGCACGCCTCTTGGTTCCTCAGAATGCATCCCTTCCCCCTTTGAATTTTCTGAGACATGCTCTGTTTCTTTTAGGAATATGACATCGATCTGTGGATATTGGCTACTTATCAGAGTTATACTTGTCAGGATAGCTGAAATGTCAACATCTGTGTAGCGGTAAAAAGTGGGCACCCAACAAGAGATAAAAGTTGTTAATTCCATGATCTCATCTACTTGCTTGGAAGTGACTATCATTTTACCTATAAAAGGAGTCATTGTGACTGCAAGGGTACATGAAAGTATCTCAAGAAAATAGCTGTAGTGAGCAAATTTCAGTTATAAATGTTGATTAATTGGGTCATCCATTGGGCACTGTTGAAATCACTAGAAGAGGAAAAGGATTTGTGAATCCTGAGGAAAGGTTAAGTTTCAATGGGTGGTAAATGAAGGACACTAAGTCCTAAATTTGAGAGAATTGAGTCCATGATTATGTTGGAAACATGGCTACCATGAAGTTCTTATTTCCACAAAGCGTGAATCCTTTCCATTTATGACATCTCTGAGGAAAACTGACTTGAAGAAAAATAGACCAGAAGGGGGTAGAAGAGAAGGAAAGCCACCTCATGTTTAATCACTTATTAAGTGTCTCATCTGCCTCAGAGGTTCATCTAGATAGTGAGTTATATACATCAGCAACCAAAGAAATGTGTTTGCACGCAGCCTTACTTTGCTGAGGGCAGGATGCTTGAATTCAAGGAACACAGTTTTAACAGTGCCTGCCAACAACACCTTATCTGTGCTTAGGGAAACTTGGCTGTGACCACTGTTGTAATTCTCTTTTAAATGACCTACCTTTTATTTTTCTTATGTAGACTGTATCTTAAAAAGAATATTTGTATCTGTTTGCTATTTGGGAAAACCAGTTTGACTTGCAACAAGTGGAAGTCTAACATGAAAAATGAAATCGAAATAATGAAGTCCCAGGGACCTCATGGGATATGCTCAAGGCTGCTCCCTCTGTTAAAAAGGGACATTAGTTTCAAGTCTGTGTTTGGATTCCCCCCCTTTTGCACGCAGCCTTACTTTGCTGAGGGCAGGATGCTTGAATTCAAGGAACACAGTTTTAACAGTGCCTGCCAACAACACCTTATCTGTGCTTAGGGAAACTTGGCTGTGACCACTGTTGTAATTCTCTTTTAAATGACCTACCTTTTATTTTTCTTATGTAGACTGTATCTTAAAAAGAATATTTGTATCTGTTTGCTATTTGGGAAAACCAGTTTGACTTGCAACAAGTGGAAGTCTAACATGAAAAATGAAATCGAAATAATGAAGTCCCAGGGACCTCATGGGATATGCTCAAGGCTGCTCCCTCTGTTAAAAAGGGACATTAGTTTCAAGTCTGTGTTTGGATTCCCCCCCCCGCCAAAAGTGGGGGATATTAGTAACAGTGGGGAAATGGAGATCTAGCACTATACTGTATCAAAACTTTCTTCAGACAGCAGCAAGGGAAAGAGCAGGGAAAAGAGATCTGCAGCTTTCTAAGCATCTAGCCATGCCACTTGATGTCGTATCTGTGGACACTCTAAAAAACTATCTCCTCAAGCATCACAAGACTGTGGTCCAGGCCCTAAGAAATAAGCAACAATGGTGTAGCAGTCCAGAGCCCATTTTAACTGGGATTGTATGGTTTGGGAAGATGCCCTTGGCTGATAGCAAATGGCTTCCAAGAAGTACTGTCTGAATCACCCTATTCTCTGACACACCTATCATCCACAGCCCTGCACACTTGGAACATGAGCATGGTGGGCCAGTCAGCTCCTCTTCTGTGGAATCTGGAATAAGGACCTCAGATGTGGCCAGAGCTTGCTGGGCACTCCAGTAAGGATTCATGTTAAGGAGTGTGTGTGTGTGTGTTTTTTTTTTTTTACCAGAAGATCCTTGGTGTGGACACAGAGGTTGAAAGAGAGGATGAGGGTTCAGAACATGTGCAGAGTGCAGGGAAGAAGGCTGGTGTGCGCCAATATTCTTCTCAACCTGCCCCAACAGGCAGTGGGTCCATGAATGGAGCAGAGGCAAGCTGCTACCCAGTGAGACCAGGAGCACAAAGGTCTCCATGATCATTTTCTGGTACCAGGTCCTCTGGACTGTCGCTGCTCTTCCAAGCTGAAGGTTACAAACACCTGAGAAAGTTAAACCTCCTACCTGGTTGTTAGATGATGTCAGAAGCTGTCACTCAGCCACTGAGAGTGGAGAGACCCAGCTCAGAATCACCGATTCTCGAAGGTTGAGCTCTCTGCTGTGCTCAAATGGAAGATGTGGCCTTGGGATATAATCAGTTGCAGCTGAGAGAAAAGCCTCCAGTGGGGGAAGCTACTGGCGGTGACAGACAAGGGTGTTACAGTGAGAACTACAAGGGCAGATGGTACATGGGTAAATTGCTGTTGATGATTCCAACAAAGCTAAAGGCAGCTGGGACTCCTTGGAAATCTTTGTGTGTCTGCCTCAGGCTGAGGGCTTCATGTACCAAGGTAAAAAGATTAAACATCTCAAGTTTTGGAGCTAGAGTGAGGGGTATGAATCCATCTTGACTCAGGTACTTCTCCACTGTGTGACTTTGGGGAACCCACTTCATCATTTTGACCCTGGATTTTGCCAGTAGTAAAACAATAGTTCCTACTTTCTCAGTTGTGAGAATTAAAGAGAATGTTTATAAAGCAAACCCTGGAATCTTGGCACTTACTGTGACACTCACTTAAGTACTCAGTGTTTTGTTACTTCTATTGATTCTCACAGGGACCAAGGCAAGCACCTTCATCACCTCCAGATCAGTCAGCAAATAGGCTCAGGAAGCTCTAGTGAGTTGCCTAGAGATTCCCAGGAGGGGTACCCATACTGAGATACCAGCCCTCTGCAGCGTCTGCCTCCTCCTGGTGAGTGTGTCAGTGGCTTATCAGAAGCCCCATTTCCTTCTCAAATGCACTAGGTGCCAGTGGGGCACAGGGGAAATGAGGGGTACCTGGCCAGGCTAGTGGGGAGCTCTAGTGAGATTGTGGGTACAGTCATGGGGCAGCAGATGGGTGCTCTAGCTCAATCTCCCACAGTTCATGGGTATAGCCACATCTTATACCTGTTTTACAAGGGGAAACAGGCCCAGAGGTGGGGAATCATTTGCCTGTGAGTCATAATGATGTTTTGTGATCAGGATTCAAACCCAGGCTGCCTGAGCCAGGGCTTGGCGAGTCTGATTACTGCTCTATTTCCAGCCTAGCTGGGCTCTGAGATTCTTCATTCTGATGCCATCTTGTTCCCCTTCCTTTAGAGTTCTGCTCCAACCCAAACCCCGTGATGATAGATCAGGAAACCGGGCAAACACTATTAAGCAAGGGTTTATGGTTTTATTAAATGCTTGGACTTTAGAAAGTGATGGAGTAACTTAGTAACACAGATTAAAAGTGAATGATATACATGTCTATTACAGTGCACATAGCATAAAAAAAACTGGAAAAAATAGAACACATTATTCCATTATTAAAATATTCCATAAATTAAAAAGTCACAAAATGAGTGAAATTCCAGTATGACTTGGCTGTTTCATTGTTTTTTTGTAAAAGGAAGAAAATAGCCAAAACTCATAGACGGTGGCAAATATAAACATTCTGCTAAGGATATAGAGACAGCAAATACATATCTGAAAAATGATCATGAATCCTTAGGGAAATGCAAACAAAACAACAGTGAGATAGTATCACAAACTTATCAAAAGGGTTAAAATTAAGAATAACTGATGAGAAGAAAAAAAAATTTTTTAAATAAAGATAAACATATTCCTAACAAAAACACTAATATCCTGGAAGGTTATCCTCTATCTCATTTATGAAGAAAGATAGATATATGTACAATATATTAAAGTGACAACTTCCTAAAAAAAAAAAGACTGACCAAACGAAGTATTCACTAGGATACAAGAGGAAATGGACCTTTCAAATACTGCTAGTAAGAATGAAAAAAACAAAAATTCCCAGGCAGTCCAGTGGTTAGGACTCCAGGTGTTCACTGCTCAGGGACCAGGTTCAATCCCTGATTGGGAAATTAAGATCCCACAAACCATACAGTGTGACCAAAAAAAGAAGAAAAGGTATAATTAGTTCAGATCAAAATTTGATAATTAAGTTAACACCCACCTATCTTATGATTCACACTTTGCACTCTGAGTTATTGAAGTAAAGATAAATGAAACATATATCCACATAAAGAATTATACACAAATGTGTTACCAGCTTTCTTTTTCAATAGTCAAAAATTAGAAAAACTCCAAATGTTCCTAAACAAATGAATGGATAATAGTGGTATATTAAAAAACAAGAATATTTCTTAGAAAGAAAAAAAAAAAAACAAGTATGAGCTGCTCATACATTATTGATGACTCTTCAAGTACTTAGGCAACTTAAATAAAAGCAGGAGAAAGAGAAAATTCCAATCATATAAATTCTAGAAAATGCAAAAGTGATCTATTATCATGGAAAATAAATCAATGGTTACATGGAGGGCTGTGAAGGGCAAGGAAAGAGAGTATAAAAGGTCATGAGATAAATATATAGTAACATACAGTCATTACCATGACTATGATGATGGTTTTACTTCCATACATATGTCAGAACTCATCAAATAGCTTTTGAAATGGCTCACGATTAAAAAACAACAGAAAACAAACCTCTATGTCCAACTTTCTGGAAAGTAGGTTTGGCAATCCTATATTCATTCCATTTTCTCAGGCCCTTTGTGGGCAAGTTTTACCTCAAGGACAGCAAATAGAATGAGCAATGAATGACCTTCCACCTGAGTCAACAAGAATGTGGCCTGGGTCACAAATACATTTGTGGATGAAATCCTCCTTTTTTCTAGCTTTATTCTTTTTTATCTGCCTTGCTCTTGGTAGGACCTGGGGAAGAAATTCCCTCAGCACTGCTGACATCCCCTGTGAACAAAATATTTATGCTGCTCCCAGAAGCAGTTATGTCGTCACAGCTGACTCCTCCTCTGGGTTAGCTAAGTCTCCTGAAACTCATCATAGCATCCAGGCCTGAAAGAAGGACAAGAAAGCCCCGCAGTCTTTCACAGGAGGCCATGGGCAGAAATGCAAATTTGGCAAAAACTAGTAAGCTAATTTCTGCCTCTGTATTGTCTCCTCTGAAGCACAGAAAGTTTGATACCCGCATGAAAGGTGCACACCTCTTCATGCTTCTACAGCCCAATTCTGTTTATAAAACAGATGACATGGTAAATGGAACGTCCAAGATTAAGGAGGACTTAAACAGTAAAGCCTTTGTTATTATACAAACCAAAGCCATGGTCAGCCACCAGTGGCTGGCAATTTTTAATTGGTGACTCGGAAGCTAGAAAAACTCACCACTAGTATCTTCAGACCAACATGTCCCTGAAAATAGTGATCCTTCTCTGCAAGGTGCCAGATGAACTCTTGATGTTCTCTGGGCCGATACTGCATCAGGCCCATGCATAAGCTGCTCAGAAAGGGAATGAAAACATCCCAAGGGTTTAGGCTAATCTTGATTTCCTCCAACAAATGAGAGAACAGAGTATGCTTCCCTGAGCATGCTGGGGTAGTGACTGATGCATACTGTGGAGACCTGCCAGGTTAGAGGTGAAATGGATATGGCGACAGAAACTGGAAGTGATGTAAATCTATCAAGAGCAGATTAGTGTGCAACACAGTTACATGTGCTTCCCACATAACTGAAATTATGATGAAGAATCTCTTTACTCTTGCTGTTTGGATCTATGAGGCAATTAGTGTCTCACAGTTTGGTCCAGTGTCATTACACTGAACAATGAAACTATGTATTTCTTATACATCTAAGGCCTTTTTCCAGTGTGAATTCTCTGATGCTGAGAGAGGTTAGATTTTCGGCTAAAAGACTTCCCACACTTGAGGCAGTCATACGGCTTTTCTCCTGTGTGAACTCTTTGATGATAATGAAGGGTGGAACGAGAGGTGAAAGACTTCCCACATTCACTGCATTCATAAGGCCTTTCTCCTGTGTGAACTCTCCGGTGAATAATGAGGTGAATTCTTTGGGTAAAGGATTTCCCACAGTCACTACATTCATGAGGCCTTTCTCCTGTGTGAACTCTCCGATGTCGAACGAGTATCGAGCTATTGGTAAAAGATTTTCCACAGTCACTGCACTTATAAGGCCGTTCTCCAGTGTGAACTCTCTGATGATAGCCAAGGGCAGAGACAGAAGTAAAAGACTTCTCACACTCACTGCACTCATAAGGCCTTTCTCCAGTGTGAACTCTTCGGTGTTTAGAGAGGTACGAATTCTGGCTAAAGGATCTCCCACAATCCGTACATTCATAAGGCTTTTCTCCAGTGTGAACCCTCTGGTGTTGATTCAACTGGGAACTATCCCTAAAAGATTTCCCACATTCACGGCAGTCAAAAGGCCTTTCTCCTGTGTGAACTCTCTGGTGACAACGGAGGGCAGAGTTAGAGGTAAAAGACTTCTCACACTCGCTGCACTCATACGGCCTCTCTCCAATGTGAATTTTCTGATGATAACGCAGGGCGGAGCCAGAGGTAAAAGATTTCCCACATTCGCTGCACTCATAAGGCCTCTCTCCAGTGTGAACTCTCTGGTGTATGTTCAGATGATTTCTTTGGGTAAAGGATTTTCCACACTCACTGCACTCGTAAGGCCTTTCTCCTGTGTGAACTCTACGGTGTCGAATGAGTATTGGTCCATTGGTAAAGGATTTCCCACAGTCACTGCACTCATAAGGTTTTTCTCCTGTGTGAACTCTCTGATGATAACAGAGGGCAGAACCAGAGGTAAAAGATTTCCCACATTCATTACATTCAAAAGGCCTTTCTCCAGTGTGAACTCTCTGGTGTTGAGATAGGTAAGACTTATGGCTAAAGGATTTCCCACATTCACTGCACTCATAAGGCCTTTCTCCTGTGTGAATTCTTCGATGTATAATGAGGTGATTTATTTGGGTAAAAGACTTCCCACAATCAGTACACTCATACGGCCTTTCTCCTGTGTGAATTCTCTGATGATAACGTAGGCCAGAGCTAGAGGTAAAAGACTTCCCACATTCCCCACATTTATGAGTCTTTTCTCCAGTGTGAACTCTCTGATGATAATGGAGGGCAGAGCTGGAAGTAAAAGATTTCCCACATTCATTGCACTCGTAAGGCCTTTCTCCTGTGTGAACCCTCCAGTGTTCAATTACATCAGACTTTCGTTTAAAGGACTTCCTACACTCCGTGCATTTATAACTGATTTCTCCAGTGTGAACTGTCCGTTGTTGAATAAAGATGGAGCTATGGCCAGAAGACTGTGCACAATGATAGCACACATGGCAACTTTCTCCAGCGTTACTCCTTTGAGGATAAATGAGGACAAATTCTTGGCTAAAGGATTTCCCACATTTGCTGCACTTGTACTGCCTTGCCCCAGCATGAATTCTTCGATGTTGAATGAGGGCTGAGCTTCCTCTGAAAGATTTTCCACAGTCACCACACTCATAAAGCCTGTCACCACTGTGGGCTTTCTGGTGCACAATAAATGAGGATTTATACTTGAATTTTTTCCCACATTTACTGCACACAAAACGTTGTCTTTCAGGGCAGGCACTGTGGTCCTGAACAAGTATGTGCTTGGGGCTAAAGGCTTTCTTGCATTCTCCCCTGGTACAATGACTTTTCCTGCTTTGTAAAGTTTCCATGCAGTGGGTGACTGTATTTGGCTTCTCCCCAGTGTGACTGGCCTGTTGCTTCAGATGTTCTGAGGTGCTTCGGGAGTCATCCCCAACCTCTTTGCTGGTTAAAGGCTCTCCTGACACATGGAAATTGGAGCTCTTCGCAACTGAAGGCCTGTCCACGCTGATTATGGGAGGTTTTTCTTGCTTGTGCGGCTCCTGGTGCTGCTGAAGGTCTGTGCTGAAAGAAAATCCTTTTGCACATGCCCTACACTTCAGTAATTTCTTGCTGTGTTGTGTTCCCTGCTGCTCAGCCAGATGGAAAATGCCTCTCAAGACTGGACCACACACTTCACAGGGGTGAGTCTTCTGAGAAGATGAAGCTTCCTTGGAAGTCCTGGCCTGTGACACTGCCACAGAAACACTCTGTGCAAAGGAAGTCTCAACTTTCTCCTCTCCACTCCAGAAGCCTGAATGGAAAGAAATGCTGATGAGGTACACATTCCCTTTATCGGAAGGGGCAACTCTCTGCACAAACGTGCAAATGAAACAAAAAAAGATCTTGCATGTAGCAATGAAGACCCCATGCGCCACAATTAAGACCCAGTATGGCAAGATCTGATGCTGTAAAGAGCA
>SJYX01012461.1:269506-294969 GCA_006410675.1 Oreotragus oreotragus | reverse complement strand
GCAGTTACCTACATCATGAGACTCTTAAGTTTTCCTGAGCTTTCACTCATGACCCTAAAGGCTGTTAGTGAAACACCTTCTGTTTGATCCTCAGCTTCCTGTTCCTTTTCTTGTGTTTCTCTTAGAAAAGAGCCTTTTGCTGTCTTTGCTTATTTCTCACTTCCTGAGACATCAGGCCACTTCCTGGGCCTGTCCCCGGCAGCAGCTGCTGTCCCTTTAGGCTGGGGACTTGTGCTTTGGAGGACGGGAAGCCTTGCAGACTTGTGATGAGATCATCCTTGGCACCAGCAGCGCGGGCTGTGTGTGGACACCCGTTTTCTCAGAAAGTCTAAGGTTCCCGTGAGACTTCCTCAGGTGTCCGGGCTGAAGTTGTAAGCCCTCGGTCTCCTGGGTGAGCGCACAGCTGTGTCTCCGGCCACTCTTCCTCCCCAGATTGTCCCTGTTGGGTCAGTCACTCCGTTAGCATGGCCTCCAGTTGAATTAGGCAGCTCCTTGGGGTCAGAGCCGTGCTCAGTTGTGTTTGGTAACCCAGAGGGCCTTCCTGGTGGAGGGGCTGTTATTCCATCTCACTCCTTCATTCCTAAGGATGTGTCGTTAGCTGAGTGCTAAGAAAAGTTGTGAGGTTAACGGATAAACTGAAGGTCAGAATGCAGCATTACCCAAATGCAATTTTCACCACAAAAACTCCAGGAAATAGTAACTAATTAATATTCCTCAACTTGAGTTGGCCAGCAGGAAACACAGATGAGAACCCTAAGGCACGTCGGCAGTGACGTGGATGGGGCAGTTGTTCGCATCTGCACAGAACACCGGACACAGATGACCTCCGTCTTTGCCTAAGGACACCCTGCCCTGAGTGGCAGGCGAGGTCAGGAGCACTGACTGCCCCAAGGCTAAACCCGGAGGCCCCCAGCCAGGGTGAATGGGAGCCTGGGATGTGGGGGCGGGACGGAGCCTGCCCAGCGGGGAGCTGGCTCTGGGGCAGGAGGGGGCTGCGCAGCTGACTTTCCCTGCGGGCTGATCCCTGTGAGACGGGCCTGGTCACCACTGCACCACAGAAGCCACGGGCTCAGTCTCCTCCTCTGTGTGGTCCTGGCTGGTCGTCGATCCCTGTCTCCTTAGGGCAGAGGGTTTGGCTGGCCGCGCCCTAGAGAAAATAGTGGACTTTGGGCCGCGTCCGCAGGTCCACCTGGCTGTTGGTCTTGCGGTATTTCTGCTCCGCCTGGCTTGGTGTGAAGTAGCACGAGCAGCAGGAATGTGTGTGGGAGGCTTCCCCCGGAGGGACAGTCGGGGCAGCGCTCGTTGTGCAGGATGTACTGCGACGGCATCTCAGTTGCGCATCTAAACTGGGCTGTGCTCTGTGACTATTTAAGGAAAGAAGAGCCCCAGTCCGTGTGCTAATTGTCAGTGTGTCCATCTGTTTAACCCTCATGTCAGCCTGGGCAGCTGTGTGCTTACCCCCTCGGTGCCCAAGGAGGCCCTGGCTCCCTGGTACACCTTGCAGCCCAGCCCGTAATCTGTGCGCTGAGTAACGACTGCACACCATCTCCCTGACCACCTGCTCATTTTGATGATTCAAGGACCACCATGTGGCTGGTGAAGGTTTCTGGGTCTTCAGAGGTGGGCTTTGACTTCTCTGCTGTTCAGAGCCCCCATGCAGCCAGGGAGGTGGTCCCTGCGCTTTCCTGAAAGGGAGTGAGCAGGGGTGGAGGATGGTCCAGGGGCGACCCAGTTTTCTTCCGGTTTTGTTCAGCATCACATCATCAACAGCACGCTATTCACAGGACGGGTTTGTAGGCACACATGTTTTCTTTAAAACAACTTAAATCAAGAAAGAGTTGATGTGAGC
The DNA here is from genome assembly GCA_006410675.1 of Oreotragus oreotragus. Taxonomy (NCBI): domain Eukaryota; kingdom Metazoa; phylum Chordata; class Mammalia; order Artiodactyla; family Bovidae; genus Oreotragus; species Oreotragus oreotragus. The sequence continues at coordinate 293,120 of SJYX01012461.1, read as the reverse complement.
AAATACACAGATGGCTGATCCTTGGTTGCCCAGTGGGCCATTTATAAGTGATTTGCCGAATCGGAGAGTTGGTACTGACAAAATAAGAGAATGATGGAAGTGAAAGAGAGTCACCTGGGTATTCAGAAAGCCTCTGGGTGTGGGTTCATGTTCTTCCTGTGTGGTCACCGTGCGGGCCGTGACCGACCAGGCCCGGCATACCTGGCCTGAGCTGGGAAGAGGACATGCACTTTTTCTCTGGTGGCAAAGCCGTTAAAGAGAAAAATCTCAGGAGGAAAAGTCAGAGTTGGATGACAGCTTGTTGGATTTTATGGTCTAAGGCTCTAAAGTCTGGGAAAATGGATTTCTTGACCAGCCCAGAAATTAGACTCCTCCTGGGCCCCTGTGCTGAGCCTCCAACTGGACTCCCGCCCTGTCCTCCCTGATGGCTCTCGTTCAGACCTGTGTTGTTGCTCTGGTCCAGCAAGCAAACAGCTCATGAGTTCCAGAATCCTACATTTCTGACTTAGAGGAGAAACGTGAGTGCTGACTCTTTAAGATGAGAATGAGCTGAAATGAGCTCCATAGAACCTTATTGCCCGAAACACTTGAAAAGAAGGGAAATCTAGACCTGGTGGCAGGTTCTGTCCCTGGGAATCCAGGTGAGCCCAGCTGTCCTTCATGCAGCTTTAATTCTCCATTGTTGGTGACAGCCCAGAATCAGACCCAGAAACTCAAGGGGTTCAAGATTGACTTGAAAGCACCTTCCTGCCTCCTTGAAAGGCAGGTCCTTCCTGCCTCCTTCAGCCGGTGCAGCTAACAGAGACCCCAGGGGAAGGCCAGGCACCTGTCCAAATGGCGGTAGGATCTGAGAGAAAGTGTTCACACTGTTAGTGCATAAATTAAACATTCTTGACTGCCGAAGACTTGATGTTTTCCAATGTGTTGCACAAAGAGTTAGACACGACTGATTGACTGAACAGCAACAGCTGACCATAAACACATGAGAAATGGGGGAGGCGGTCGGCATGCTGTGGCTTCTGAGGAGGTTTCAGTCCCTCTCAAGCTCAGCCCACAGACTGTGTCTTCTGGACACTGGCCTGTCCCCTTAACAAGTAACAGCACCTTCCTCCCCAACTTTCCCACTCTTTTTCTCACTAACATCTGCCCTGTTGGGACTTTGTTTTGTTTCTGTGGCTGCCAGGTCACTGAGGAAGCATTGTTTTAAATTTTGATGAGAATGACGTTACTTTGCCGACTAAGGTCCTTCTAGTCAAGGCTAGGGTTTTTCCTGTGGTCATGTATGGATGTGAGAGTTGGACTGTGAAAAAGGCTGAGGGTCGAATTGATGCTTTTGAACTATGGTGTTGGAGAAGACTCTTGAGAGTCCCTTGGACTGCAGGGAGATCCAACCAGTCCATTCTGAAGGAGATCAACCCTGGGATTTCTTTGGAGGGAACGATGCTAAAGCTGAAAGTCCAGTACTTTGGCCACCTCATGCGAAGAGTTGACTCACTGGAAAAGACTGATGCTGGGAGGGATTGGGGGCAGGAGGAGAAGGGGACGACAGAGGATGAGATGGCTGGATGGCATCACGGACTCGATGGACGTGAGTCTGGGTGAACTCCGGGAGTTGGTGATGGACAGGGAGGCCTGGTATGCTGCAGTTCATGGGGTCACAAAGAGTCGGACACGACTGAGCGACTGAACTGGACTGAACTGAGTAAACTGAGGGTGAAACTTGTCCACCAATACCAGTCGTTTCCACGGTCTCTCTCACGGAGCCAAAGAGAACCGTGTGGACGCTGAGTTTACCTTGACAGGAGGCTTCAGAAGTGAGCTCGGAAATTGGGATGATTTTAATGCCGCTGCCCTGTCATGTTCCTGTTTTAAAAAATGTATTGTTTCCTCCTTTTCCCTCAGCTTGCCAGGTAGTTATGATAAGCTTCTTCAGTGTCATTTAGGTGGGGTTGGAGAGCCAGACCCACTCTGCACTGTCAACTCAGTTAATGAGTCGCAGACTTTTCCTGGCTTTGCCACCCTTGCGCTCAGGCAGGACTCCGCTCCCATTCACGGGGTTGAAAGCAGCCGCGCTTCTTCCAAGTTCATGGGAACCTGCTTAGGATGGACCGGCCGCGAGGCCCGTGTAGGCGAGAGAGGAGTAGTACGGACTTCAGGAACGTGTTCTAGGAATAGGAGTTCGCGCCGTGGAGACGATGCTGAGCCGTTGGGGGTGGGGGGAACGTTTCCGTGGAGACGTCAGGGGTGACGACGTGTCAGTGCCGAATGCCCCGCGGAGGGCCCGGTGCGCCGGGACGCTGGTGGAAGGCAGCCAAGCCGGGCGCACGCTCGGGCCGCGTGGGGACTCTGCTCAGGCGGGGCGGCGTCCGGCCGCTGCGGCTTAGGAAAGGGCCGCCCCATCAGGCGGATGGTGTCCGTCGTGTGCCCACAGCTTGGGGAGTGGTCCTCCCTGAGAAGGGGGTCCGCGGCCTCTGCGCGGCGTCCCCAGGCAAGCTGCGCCGTGTCCCCAGGACCGGCCCGCGCCCCTCGACCCCCAGGCCCCGCCCCGCCGATCGGCCTCCTCCCTCGCTTCTGCCTCACCGGCTCGGAGCTGGCGAGGCTCTCCTGCCAAGTGCGGTGGCGTTGCCAGGGCTCTCATTATAGAAACACAAATGGCTCCAGGCGGATTCGCTGCCAGTGAACCGAGAGGTTCAGAGCCGCGCACTTGGGTCACAAACACGCATTAAAATGTGGAGATGCGTGCGTTCCTGCAGCTGCGAACCTCCTGAAGCGCGAGCAGATGGGGAAGCTGGCCTCCGGCTCGCGCGCTGCGCCGTGACCCGCGAGACCAGCGTTTCCTGAAACCATACGGCGGCAGGGGGGCAGCCAGTTGCCGGCACCGGCGCCGCTGGGCAGGTTTTAGGTCAAGGACCACACGATTTGTTAAAGCCGAATCAATCTGGAATCCAAGGGCTTTAAAAGTGAACTGCAATACAGGTGATACTGTGAAGCTTTGTGTTGTTTGGTTTCCTGGGAGTAAACTTGACGTAAAGATAGATGCCCTGGACGTGATTTGTTAACGTAACCAGGTTCATCTGTCATTTCCTAACAAACATGATGCTTTTATTAATATCCAAAGGGGAATAAATGAATAACTGCAGCTCTGAGGTGTAGATCAAAATGCAGTTTTGTGGCCGAGAGGCCCCGGAAGTGGGTATTCACAAAGATTCAGGAGCTGAAACAGCCAACCGCAAATCAAATTTCCAAGGTTTCTTTCAGAAAGTAAGACTCTACATAACATTTTGGCTATGAAATATTTTAATATATGGACTTCATAATGAATTCTGTACATAATTGAGTCTATTCCAGTCTGTGTAAGAACTGAATATATTACATTTTAACTGCAGAATGGCTGGAGTTAAAAGTATATCTTATCTGTAAGCAAGCTGCTCTAAGAAGCCACTGTCCTCGCCCACAAAGCCACACAGATGGCGCGCGTCCTCACAGCCCGTTCCTGCCTGCCTTCTGGGCCCAGCAGGCGCTGTTTCCTGCAGCTTTCCCGCCAGACTACAGGCCTGACTCAGAGGCACAGCACCCAGTCCTGGGTGTCCACAGGCAGCTGTGGGGCGGACATGAGCGGGGTTTCAGGGGCTGAGAGTGGGCAGGTGCAGGACAGTGTCTTTCACACAAGGGGGGACAGGACACAGAGGCTGGGACACCCCTCGGTGATCCCCCTCAAGTCTCCTCCCCAAACGGGCTAGGTTCCGTGAAACAACGGAAGTGAAGTCGCTCAGTCGTGTCTGACTCTTTGCGACCCCATGAACTGAAGCCCACCAGGATCCTCCGTCCACGGGATTCTCCAGGCAAGAATACTGGAGTGGCTTGCCATTTTCTTCTCCAGGGTATCTTCCCGACCCAGGGATCGAACCCAGGTCTTCTGCATTGTGAAGTCAGTGACACAGCAGCTGTGAAAATACGACCTTTTACATTGTAACTTTTTTTTTTACTTTTCTTTTTTTAATTGAAGTATAGTTGATTTATAATGTGTTAATTTCAGGTGTACATCAAGTGGTTTAGTTACACAAATCATTACTTTTCAGATTCTTTTCCATTATCATGTATTATGAGATTTGAATATCGTTCCCTGTGCTGTACAGTAGGTCCTTGCTGTTAAACAATGCCTTTTGAAAGAAATTTTAGTCGTCGGGCGAACCCATGCTGAGGCAGGTCCAGCCACACAGTGCCTTTCAGGGCCCCCAGCACGGCTGCAGCGGGGCTGGTGGACAGCCCAGGCCCTCCTCCCCAACCGTGATTGTGGGGTGAAACCCTCTGCATGGTGGCGTCCACAGGGGCCCTGTCCCGCTGGGCGTGGATAGTGCCTGGGCACAGAGGCAGAGCTCAGGAAGACTGACTGAACCCATGTGCCCTTCAGTAGGAGTGACTAGCACTCTGTTTCCTGAGCCCAGATTTTTGATGCAGGAAAAGGAGCGTCTTTAACGAGCAACCCAGAAAGGAGAGGGGGCAGGTGACCCCCAGGAAAGACAGTGAAACTAACAGTGCCCAGGACACATGCTGTCCCCATCACCTTCCCAAGACGGATCCTAACCCCCCTCCCCGACGCCCGCAGGGGCTGCAGAGGTTCATTCCCACATGGAGCAGGAAAGAAGATGGACTTGGGAGCCAGCCCATCTAATTCCAATAAAGAAGAAAACAGATGTTGGTTCTGCTGGAGTCTGTGGAACACCAAGTACTTTTGTCATCTCTTTTGGATTTATAAAGCACACGCAGGATGGCTGGAGAAAATCTGGAAAATACAAAAAGTTTAAAGAGGAAAACAAAATGTGGCTGTAACTCCTCCAGCTGGAGGCAGTCGCTCTTGGCATCCTGGTAAATGGCCCCCAGTCTTTCTTCTTTTTTTTTCCAAGCTGACATCATAAAACACTCAGAGCTGGCTCTTGGCTATCTCTGTGTAGCATTGCACCGGGAATTTCTGAAACGGCTAAAAGCTCTCTAACATTCCATGCTGTGATTGTTCCGTAATTTATTTAACCATTCTGCTTTAACTGGATATTTGAAAAATCAAGGCTTGCCAATTTTTTTTAAAGGGGAAAAAAACAGAGCATCAGTACTTTACCCTTGAGTCGTTTGCACAAAAGCCAGGAAGAGACACAGGATCGCTGGGTCACTGGCTCTCTTGTTAACCCTGGCTCCTTAAAGCCCTTACACTTGGGTGAACTCAGCCCTCTGGAAGGAACCGGGAGATGCAGGAAATTCATCAAGTGTAGAAAATTGAGATGATATATCAAATAAAGAATTTAGAGTGCTTAAACATTAACACTGTGGCCTTTCATAACGTTAAAAGTGCCTGAAAAACTCCTCTCCAGAAAGCAGGAGATCTCACAGGGAGGTGGGGGAGGGTTTTCCTCTTCACCCAAAACCTCCCAGAGTGAGTGTTCACATTCTTCTCAAAGCCCCCAGGGCACCGATTTACCAAATAAAGATACAAGATGCCCTGGTGAGTTTGAATTTCAGACACACAAAAAATTCTGTTTGAGATCTACTGCAAAGTTACTGTTTTGTTTTCTGAAATTCAGAGTGTCTGGGTGTCCTTGGCTGCCCTACCCAGGGACTTTTGATACACCGGTGGAAAACCCCCATCAGAGACAAAGAAGGCACCTGGTTTCTGCGTCGTTCACGCCCAGCTCTGAGACAGCTAACAGGCCCAGGGACAGGCAGGGACAGCTCAGTTGCGCAGGGCAGCTTTTTCTAATCTTTGTAAACTGCGTTACAACCGTCTTTAAAACTATTTTTCCAGTTTAAACATGGTGAACATGTCTTCAAGCAAACTTAGGTGTAAAACCAGATTAAATACAGATGGTGATACAAAGGATTTGACACTACATTCATTTGGAATTTAGATTTCAAACATATTATATAAAATGTAATTAATGTCACTTTTGAAGTGAGTTATATTCAAATTTAAGAACAGATAGGTAAGTTTCACCCTGAAGTTTTTCTCTTTTACCTAAGAAAGTCTTCTTTTTACTTCAGCATTTTTTTTTTTGTCTTTTTTCTGAGTCCAGAGAAATTCAAAGTAAAGTGCATGTGCCCTCAGTCATCTGTGAATTCCTGTGGAAGATGATTTGTGATTTGTTCGAATGAGTGATGAGGGCCTGGAAGCCTTCTAACCAGGGAAGCAACTCCCCAGTGGCGAGCAGGGGTGTGAACCCCGACATCCCCATAGGGGCTTCAGGAGTTCCTGCCTTGGGAGACCCCCTGTCCTTGCCCATGTCCTTGGGTCTGCCTCTCATGACCAGAGTTTGCTCTCACCTTATTTAAGTGGCATTTAACTCTGAGTGAGATTTCTGCAGACTTCAAGACAGCATCTTCTGAGACTTGATCCTTGGTCCAAAGTAAAATTATGAGCATTTTTGTGGGCTTCAAAGAAAAGCCATCCATAGCGGTCCTGCTGGGCCGGATGCAGGCGCAGCTGTGACTGGAGTGGAGGAGGAGGGATGGGGAGCTCATCAGTGTCATTGTCCTCGTGAGTGGAGATGGTCCCAAATCTGTGCGGCTGCAAGTCCTCTCATTAGGGGGGCGGCTGAGATGAGGCCTGGAGTGTGCTTTCTGCAGGAGCAGACTTCACAGAGGGCAGAGTCTGGAGGGTCATTACTGAGGGCTGTGGCCCCACAGCCTCCCGGGCAGGCTTTGTGGGTGCTCCTTCAGTGAGCTGAACTCACCCAGCATCTCTTGGTGCATCCAGAGGTAGCTGCCATGTGTCACGCCTGGAGACGAGGTCACGCCCCCCAAGGTCATCACTCTGACTCCGAGGCTCCATGTCCATCAGGAGGATGTGCAGTCAGGAGACATTTCCACCAGCAGAAACTTTGTCCTGACCTCACTCTCCCCATCTCCATCTTTAAATAGACAGACAGTAGGGAGGGGTCCCGGAGGAGCTGAGAAGTCCTCGCTGGCCTTGCGGCCTCACGCGGCTCAGCAGAGATGCATCTGTGCAGAAGGTCGGCAGGTGTCCACTGGGGAAAAGCACACAGCCTGAGAGCCGTGAGGTCAGGGTCATTACCGAGGGCTGTGGCCCCACAGCCTCCCGCTAGCTTGAGGAACCCCTTCCAAGAGCTGGGGGTCTGGCCAGCACGTATGCAACCCTGGCAAAGGGTCAGTGCGACCCAGCCAAAACCAGGCGTGGGCTCTCCTGATCACAGGAGCAGACCTCTCAGTTGATGGTTTTAGTGCTTTTCAAGAAGGGGCGAGACAAGAATTTGGGTTTTAAAGTCTCCAAAAAATACCTGTCTCTCTGAAGGCTTGTTAGTGAGTTTTCCTGGAGCACAGAGCACCTCCTCCCTGAACTCCTTTCAGGTGGGACTGAAGGTCAACGGCTGCAGAGGCTTGCGGCTCAGTCCTCCTAGAGCCAGATGGCCAGGGACTTTGTGTAGCTGGCAGAGAATCTGAACGAGGCCAGGGGTGTGAGTGAACTCAAAGTGTGTGGGTGGACCAGGTGGATCAGGCGAAGGAAGGACGAGTGGGTGGAGCACAGGTGGGCTGAGCTGGACGGAGCCCCAGGCTTGGCTGAAGAGGGCCCCCACCTCAGGGAGGACCAGGGGCACAGCCGGACTTGGGCAGGTGTTGATGAGGGCCTGAGGTCCCCAGTCAGACTCGGAACCTGAATTTAATCGTAAAGCTTCAAGTGCTGCTGCCCTCATTTTGTTAGGCCCAAGTCGCGAAATCTCCCAGTGACCACCAGGGAGCCGATATCTGATGCACCATTACCGACGCAGCGGCTAAGGAGAGGAGCCTCGAACTCTGGGTTTCATTGCTTATATAGGGTATTCTCGCATGAACAATTCGAAAAACGGGAGTTTCCCGGTTGGGAGTACCTTCTGTGGAAGGGTTAGGTGTTGGGTTCTGATTGGTTTTCATTTCCCGGGCTTAATTCGAATTTCCCGGGCAGGTCAAGTCCTGAAGGTAAAGTCAGGAGATCCTGATCTGGGATCTGATTGGCTTGCAGGTGGTGGGGTGAGGTCAGGGGATTTCCAAAGACTCTTTTCTCAGAACTCTAAAATGGAGTCTTTTTTAACACAATGGGGTGGCTTAGGTTCTTCAATTTCACATGCCAGTCGTCCCAGCCACACTGGGAGGCGTGCGTGGCTCTCCCCAGGATGTCCTGGGAGTCAGGGGAGATGTGTCACAGCTGCTGTTGGGCTCTGCAGGGGAGCTCTGAGGGCAGCAGAAGGGGGAGCAGACACCCCACTACACCGCCTCTTACCACCAGGCTCCCAGACTGTGCCCACAGCATCCTTTCTCGTCCTGGGAATTGAAAATACCCTTCAGACCCTTGATTCTGCAGGGATTGCGGGGGAGTCACAGGGACGGTGGCTTGGTAACCCCTCCTGCTGGGAAGCGCAGCCCCCCTGCGGTCCTGGGCGTCCTGACTTCCCAAGACTGGAAGGACAGCCGCGCCTCACAGCCATGTCCGGGGATCACACCTGGCAGGGGGAAGTGGTGACTAGTGGATGCACACCAGGTGTGGAGCCCACTGTGCTGGACCACAGACGCTAAGCTCCGCGGAGGAGCCAGACCGGGAACGGGCCTTCTCCCCTCCTCGTGTCCCCTGTGTGCTGGAGAAGACTCTTGAGAGTCCCTTGGACAGCAAGAAGATCAAACCGGTCAATCCTAAAGGAAATGAACCCTGAATAGCCACTGGAAGGACTGATGCTGAAGCTGAATCTCCAATACTTTGGCTACCTGATGTGAAGAGCCAAAACATTGGAAAGGACCCTAATGCTGAGAAAGATTGAGGGCAGGGAGGTGGGGGGCACATGGACAGAGGATGAGATGGTTGGATGGCGTCACTGACTAAATGGACAGGAGTCTGAGCAAATTCCTGGAGAGAGTGAAGGACAGGGAATCCTGGAGTGCGGCAGAAAACGGGGTTGCAAAGAATCAGACACAACTTAGCAACTCAACAACAACATACAGTGTCAGAGCACCCTGGAGGTTAGGGCGTGTTTCCACCAGCTGGAGAGCTGTGCAACCCTGGGCACCTTCGTTTCCTTCTCTGAGCCTCATCTGGAAATGGGACGGGAGTATGGTGGGGACTGAGTGGCGGTGGAGATGAGGAGGGTAGGCGTGCACAGCTGGGTGTGAGTGCCGGCACTGTGCTCTGCATCTCAGGGCCAAGCCCCCCGAGGTCCTCGTGCAGCCCCTAACCCCTCACTGCCGTCCCTTCAGGTCACTTGGAGGGTGAGACTGCGCTGTCCATCAGAGCCCGGAAGCCGCCAAGTCTCCTCGGTGCGCTCCTGTTGCTAAGGGGAAAGACTCTTGCAAAGGTTCTTTTCTGAAGGTTAAGGGTGCCCGCTGGGCAGCAGGGAGGCTCCCACCCAGAGGAGGACAGCACATATCTGGGGAAGGACGCCACTAATCTCCGTAAAAAATCCTTCCCGGCCTCGGGCCAGTGGGCTGTTTAGAAACCTGCAGGAGGCAAGGGGACCAGCCCTTCCTGGATCCTTGAGAAACAGGTATTTCATGCTGGGCTGGCACACAGGAGCGGCCAACACCCCCTGTGCTTGTCTGCCTGGCTGCTGGGTAATTTTACACATTGGCTTTTACTGGCAAGGGAGGTGGGCGGATGTGGGCAGTGGAATATTCCGCTAGGTCAGGGGTTCAGGTCTGGCTGGCTGGTGGAGACTTCTGGGGTGCTCTGCTCTCTGAGAAGCTGTCTGTCTGTTCTGGGGACCAAGGTCAATGCCCACAGCCAGCGAGTAGCTATGAGTGCCTACCAGACTCTAGGCTCTGTGCTGAGGGCTGAAGCAGTGGGAGGCACAGTGGTGGGCAAGGCTGATAGAGTTCACGTCCCCTGGAAGGTCATGTTCACAGGTTCTGGGGATCAGAATGGGGGCTTATTCTGCCTGCCTCATGAGGGGCAGGGCTGTGTCTCCGGGCTGCCCCCATCAAGGTGTGGATATAGGGCTGATGATTTAGTCAGTGGCTGAGCTCACCCTGCTGCCTCACACACAGCCGCAGAGTGGGTCGCCCCTCTTCCAGGGCCCTGTGGGGTTTCCCACCAGTGTCTGCCTTCTGTTTTCCAGCACAGAGTCCTCCACTTGATCGCGCACCCAGTGGCCCAGGGCCTTACTGCAGGGCTGGGGCCTGGGGGAGTCTGCATTTCTAGCCTGTTCCCAGGGTAGTGTGAACCAGGCATGGGAGGGCACGGCTCGGGTTTCTCTCAGTGCTGACCTCCATGGCCTAGGAAGTGGGTCAGCACACAGTAGGTGCTTAATAACTACCCAGAGAATGGATGGATTCCCCGTAGTCCCTCCCCTGCCTCTCTCTCACCCTCACCCTCTGCAAGCTCCAGGAGCCCAGAAGGCACCAGCTGGCGTGACCAGTAACAGCTCGGACAGGCGGACACCGGCCCCTCCCTCCATAACACTCCTCCTCTATCATCTGTATGCGGTTTCCCTCACTACGAGTAACCTGGCACCAACTCCGCCGTACCTCCAGAATGAGGGCCGGTTGAGCTGCAGCGGCCTCTGCCCCCTCCCCAGTGCACACACGTACTCGCCAGCTACTGTTATGTCCCCCCGAGCTTAGCTCCCCTCCTGCCCAGCTCCACGGGCCAGCCCACAACTCAGTGTGGGTTCTGTTTATTATTCTAAAGAGGTCATTTTCAAGGGGCTGAAATACTTGTTAAAATTAAGGCAAAGAATGTAAACCACAGCCAGGCCGGCTCACCTTGTGCTTCAAAGGCCTCTTGTTTCTCCAGGCACCACTTCCTGTAAGCTGCCTGCAGGCCTCCAGCAGCTCTGATGAAAAGGAAGGCCGGCTGCCCAGCGGACGGGTAGAGCAGGCCAGGGAGTGCAGCCAGTCTCCAGGCCTGCATAGCTGTCCCGGGCCTGGAGGCACCTGCTGGGCCTGGTTGGACGATGGCTTGGAAGGTTGGAGACAACCAGTCAAGTGGACGTGACGAGTGATGGGCAGAGACAGGAGCCTGCAGAGCCCACGCACGTCAGAGGCAGCGGCCGTGCCTGGGGAGCCAGCTGTCTCCCAGTGGTGCACGTCCCTCCAGGCCAGGTTCTGGCATCCCGGAGCAGGGCTTCCGTGGAAGCTGAGGGTGAAAGGCACTGACCACGTGAATGCCAAAGGCCGGGCCCTTCAGGGAAAACCACCTTGGGCAGCTTCCCCCACAGACCACTGCCTTTTGTTCTAAGTGGGTTTTATTTTCTGTAGACATTTCCCTTAAAGAATAACAACGTGGGAAGGAGGGTTATTTGGGGAACTTTAGCCTTTGAAAGCCCCTCCTGCAGTTGGAGGGGGGCCTCGAGGTGTGGCTCCTAAACTGAGCTTGAGGAAGCCTCGCCCTCTCAGTGGGCCCAGATTGGATGGTCAAGGTCCTCTGGAGATTAGACAGGCAAATAGGGAGAATGACTGGTTAAAGTGAAACAGAGGGATCTGAGCTTTTCCCCTGAACAGCTACATCTCTGAGGCTCTTGGCGCCTGCAAGGCAACCTTGGCTCACGTCTGAGATGATTCACTGCTTCTGGACGAGGGATTTCAGGACCTGGGTTCAAACCCAGCTCCTCCACCATTTGGGAGTGGAGTGATGCTCGCATGCCTGCCCACTGTTAAGAGTGTCTTCCTGTTCATCATTCATGGCGGTGCGAGGACCCTGCATACCCTGACCTGCAGGTGCACTGTGACAGTGGGTGGCATGGTTAGAGCCTTTTTTTTTTTGTCTTTTTTCTGAGTCCAGAGAAATTCAAAGTAAAGTGCATGTGCCCTCAGTCATCTGTGAATTCCTGTGGAAGATGATTTGTGATTTGTTCGAATGAGTGATGAGGGCCTGGAAGCCTTCTAACCAGGGAAGCAACTCCCCAGTGGCGAGCAGGGGTGTGAACCCCGACATCCCCATAGGGGCTTCAGGAGTTCCTGCCTTGGGAGACCCCCTGTCCTTGCCCATGTCCCTGGGTCTGCCTCTCATGACCAGAGTTTGCTCTCACCTTATTTAAGTGGCATTTAACTCTGAGTGAGATTTCTGCAGACTTCAAGACAGCATCTTCTGAGACTTGATCCTTGGTCCAAAGTAAAATTATGAGCATTTTTGTGGGCTTCAAAGAAAAGCCATCCATAGCGGTCCTGCTGGGCCGGATGCAGGCGCAGCTGTGACTGGAGTGGAGGAGGAGGGATGGGGAGCTCATCAGTGTCATTGTCCTCGTGAGTGGAGATGGTCCCAAATCTGTGCGGCTGCAAGTCCTCTCATTAGGGGGGCGGCTGAGATGAGGCCTGGAGTGTGCTTTCTGCAGGAGCAGACTTCACAGAGGGCAGAGTCTGGAGGGCCATTACTGAGGGCTGTGGCCCCACAGCCTCCCGGGCAGGCTTTGTGGGTGCTCCTTCAGTGAGCTGAACTCACCCAGCATCTCTTGGTGCATCCAGAGGTAGCTGCCATGTGTCACGCCTGGAGACGAGGTCATGCCCCCCAAGGTCATCACTCTGACTCCGAGGCTCCATGTCCATCAGGAGGATGTGCAGTCAGGAGACATTTCCACCAGCAGAAACTTTGTCCTGACCTCACTCTCCCCATCTCCATCTTTAAATAGACAGACAGTAGGGAGGGGTCCCGGAGGAGCTGAGAAGTCCTCGCTGGCCTTGCGGCCTCACGCGGCTCAGCAGAGATGCATCTGTGCAGAAGGTCGGCAGGTGTCCACTGGGGAAAAGCACACAGCCTGAGAGCCGTGAGGTCAGGGTCATTACCGAGGGCTGTGGCCCCACAGCCTCCCGCTAGCTTGAGGAACCCCTTCCAAGAGCTGGGGGTCTGGCCAGCACGTATGCAACCCTGGCAAAGGGTCAGTGCGACCCAGCCAAAACCAGGCGTGGGCTCTCCTGATCACAGGAGCAGACCTCTCAGTTGATGGTTTTAGTGCTTTTCAAGAAGGGGCGAGACAAGAATTTGGGTTTTAAAGTCTCCAAAAAATACCTGTCTCTCTGAAGGCTTGTTAGTGAGTTTTCCTGGAGCACAGAGCACCTCCTCCCTGAACTCCTTTCAGGTGGGACTGAAGGTCAACGGCTGCAGAGGCTTGCGGCTCAGTCCTCCTAGAGCCAGATGGCCAGGGACTTTGTGTAGCTGGCAGAGAATCTGAACGAGGCCAGGGGTGTGAGTGAACTCAGTGTGTGGGTGGACCAGGTGGATCAGGCGAAGGAAGGACGAGTGGGTGGAGCACAGGTGGGCTGAGCTGGACGGAGCCCCAGGCTTGGCTGAAGAGGGCCCCCACCCCAGGGAGGACCAGGGGCACAGCCGGACTTGGGCAGGTGTTGATGAGGGCCTGAGGTCCCCAGTCAGACTCGGAACCTGAATTTAATCGTAAAGCTTCAAGTGCTGCTGCCCTCATTTTGTTAGGCCCAAGTCGCGAAATCTCCCAGTGACCACCAGGGAGCCGATATCTGATGCACCATTACCGACGCAGCGGCTAAGGAGAGGAGCCTCGAACTCTGGGTTTCATTGCTTATATAGGGTATTCTCGCATGAACAATTCGAAAAACGGGAGTTTCCCGGTTGGGAGTACCTTCTGTGGAAGGGTTAGGTGTTGGGTTCTGATTGGTTTTCATTTCCCGGGCNCACCTCCGGCTGCCTGCACCCACTCCCCCTGGCGTGGGGCAGGCACCCCTGGGCCGCCCAGCAGCTCGCAAGGAGCCCAGAGCAACCAGCAGACAGAAGCACCCAGCTCACTGAGTGAGACCAGTTCAGATGGCCACTGGCTTCTCTGGGTCCAGCTCCCTGGGTCCAGCTGGACAAACAGCCAGGCCTTTCAGCTCTTTAGCTTAGCTGTCCATCTTGGAAGGGAGGGCCAGGGAGAGATGACCCCCAAGGCCTTGTACATCACATACTGCTAAGATACGGCGTCCGTTTCTACCCTGACCACAGAGCTGATAATGGAAAATCAGTGCCAGGACCTGGGATGTTCTCCCAACAGAAGGAAATGAGATATGAACAAAAGTGACTTAAGATGAACTAGTATTCACAAGAGAACAGTGAGTGCAGACGTCCAGTTTGGCGGAATAGGCCATGCGTAGTACCAGGCTTCCAGACCACAGAGGGGCCTCCTCAGGGCCATGTGGGGCTCACCGGGACTCACTGGCACAAGTGGGCCTAGCAGCTGGGTTTGCAGAATCCTGTCCACAGGCAGAGAATCTGCAGGAAGCCAGGGCACAGCCGAGACCCCTTGCACGGCCCCCAGAGCGGGTGCCTCCGTGGGGCAGACGTGTGCCTGCCGCTGCAGGGCTGTCATCAGAAAAGTGCTGGCTCCTGCACTTTCGGCCCCCAGCGCCAGTGCAGGTCCTGTCTCTTATACACATCTAGATGTGTATAAGAGACAGCCCGTACCCCGCCCTGTGCCCCGCCGGCACGCTCTTCTGGGTCACCTCAGACCGTCTCGTCCCACTGTGGACGCCCTGACCGGCCGTCAGTGGCCCCGTGCGCACGGGCTACACGGTGCCCAAGTCAGGCCTGAGTGTCGAGAACGCGGGGCGTGAGCTGGGGGGACAAAGCCCGCGGTGAGGCAGGGCTGGAGCCGCTGGTGACGCCAGCGCGCCTCTGAGGGAAGCCCTCTTGGCCAGGCCGTAGAGCCAGAAGCAGAGGCGTCGAAGGTGTTTGCCCTCAGCCTGAGCTCCGCGTGTGCGGCTGGAGGGTTTTCCCGAGCCTCCCTTCATCGTGACTGGAGCAGGGGCGAGCCACTGGTCACATCCGCCTCACGACCCAGGGCTGCCCTTGGCACACCGCGGGTCGTTCCTTGTAGCTGCGATGGTGAGACCGACCTGCCCCGGTAGGAGGCCGCAGGTGGCTGATACATGCTGGGCTCTGTCTGTCCGTCCATATCCGCTGGGCGTTTTGTCATTGTGTGATGTCAGCTCATAGTTCAAGTTCATACTGTAAAAACTTGTCCCTTTATTTCTGTGCTTGTGTGTGTTTAAGGAGAACAAATGGGATCTGAATCTAAGGCTCCTTGTTTCAGTTTATTCTCCTTTATTCTCTGTGACCCACCTCATGTAGATGGTTTTCAAGTTAATAACACTGACCACGTGAACATGGTCTCCATGGCAACTGTATTTAATTAGCACTCCACATCCTATTGCATTATGCTTCTAAACAAATGAAATGTGGCATCTTCAGGTTCATATCATCTTTAATGTGGTCACCTGACCGGCCAGCTTTGCCACTGATGGCTTCTGAGCAGGAAAACAGGACTTCAGATGTGCAGAACGTCCTCCTAGCCGTTACAAATGGGGCATCCTGAATTATGTGAGATACTTCAAATTAGCTGTTTTGCAAAGTACTTACCCCAATCCAGACAGACATTTGCGAGACATGTAGAAACGTATAAGGCTTGTACTTTAAAAGCAGCACCTGGGAGACCCCGTAAGATGAAAGACCACCATGATTAACCCGAGAGGTGCCCACGGCTGTGAGTGAGTGCCTTTCACAGCCAGACCGCCCACCTTCTCCCTTAGCGTCCTGTATACTCACTGTAAGTGAGTGGATGTTGCCTTTTGGCTGATTTGCAGTTGGTGAAAATGTCAGTGTGGTGTCCTAAAATGAAGCCTCCTGTGACTGTAACGTGTAACTGTATTCGGGACTGATAGAAGGATGTAATTACCAGAATGTTGGACACCTGCATGAATGCAGGTCTGAATATGTAATTCTATTTAGAGTCATATTATAGAAATATGGGCCCAAACGATGGTACATATATGAACCTTACCTGAAGCACCCCACCTCCGGCTGCCTGCACCCACTCCCCCTGGCGTGGGGCAGGCACCCCTGGGCCGCCCAGCAGCTCGCAAGGAGCCCAGAGCAACCAGCAGACAGAAGCACCCAGCTCACTGAGTGAGACCAGTTCAGATGGCCACTGGCTTCTCTGGGTCCAGCTCCCTGGGTCCAGCTGGACAAACAGCCAGGCCTTTCAGCTCTTTAGCTTAGCTGTCCATCTTGGAAGGGAGGGCCAGGGAGAGATGACCCCCAAGGCCTTGTACATCACATACTGCTAAGATACGGCGTCCGTTTCTACCCTGACCACAGAGCTGATAATGGAAAATCAGTGCCAGGACCTGGGATGTTCTCCCAACAGAAGGAAATGAGATATGAACAAAAGTGACTTAAGATGAACTAGTATTCACAAGAGAACAGTGAGTGCAGACGTCCAGTTTGGCGGAATAGGCCATGCGTAGTACCAGGCTTCCAGACCACAGAGGGGCCTCCTCAGGGCCATGTGGGGCTCACCGGGACTCACTGGCACAAGTGGGCCTAGCAGCTGGGTTTGCAGAATCCTGTCCACAGGCAGAGAATCTGCAGGAAGCCAGGGCACAGCCGAGACCCCTTGCACGGCCCCCAGAGCGGGTGCCTCCGTGGGGCAGACGTGTGCCTGCCGCTGCAGGGCTGTCATCAGAAAAGTGCTGGCTCCTGCACTTTCGGCCCCCAGCGCCAGTGCAGGTCATGGGCGTCTGCATGGGTGGGGAAGCACGTCCTGTGCTGAGAGTCTGCGGAGGGGACTGAACCGTACTGAACCGTAACTGTTTCTCTCTTTGCAGAGGAGGAGGGCGGGGACCTGGCCCAGCCGGGCATCAGCTTCCCGGGGCCGGCTGAGGACGACCCAGGTAGAGTACCCCACGCCGGGCGCGGCTCGGGACACTAGCACCCTGCTTACAAAGGGCTTCAAGTGTACAGTTGCCCTCAGGGCTCCTAGTCAGAACCAAGTAGATGTGGTGAGAGCTTTTCCTAAATAGCAGTTTGTAAACACCGTGGGCACTCTAGGTGAGAACACATTTGCTCCAGATCATCATGGATGAATTATTAAATAGTTATTACTGTTAATTATTAAGGCTGTAGTAACATAATTGAGACGTGTCTACTTGTGTAGAATGAGACCCCTCTCCTTTCCTCCTCCTTCACTAAAACCCTCAGTCAATCTGAGGGAGGGAAAGGCTGTTTTATTTGCATTTTTTTCAGGTAACTGTTACTTGACATTAAACAGCTGAATTCTCCAGGCGAGGCCAGCTCCACTGTGGTTTGGATGCTGAGTGCAATTTGGAAGTGCTTGCTTCCAAATTACTGTCATACTCTATTTTCCCCAGTGCTCATTAAAATCACGTGCAAATTTTATTTTTATGCACCATGGACACAGTGAAGCTGGAACCAGACTCGGCCATCACCGTTTGACATGGAGTCGGGCTTACATAAAACGGGGCAAGTGCTCCTGCTGGAAACAAGGAGTGATGGATAAATTCAGCGTCAAACGGTTGAGCGGCATCCACATGAAACTTAGCTGAGAATACACGCCCTCTCCGCGGCCCAGGGCTCCTGGATGTCCACCTAATGAGGTTATTCACCCGAAGGACTTGCAGCTGCCTCCTCGGCTTCTCATGACCGTCTGCCGTGGCTGCACTGAGGCCAGCTGATGCATCATAAGTCTGCTTTCTGTTTAAATTTGAATTTTTCTTAATTTGTATCCAATCTTTAGCTAGTGATATGTTTCTCATTGATTGGCTTCAAGAATAATATTGAAATCACATGAGTTCTTTTGTGTATAGCTGTGTTTTCTTTAAAAGGAAATTAGAACCAGAAAAGGTTTGCTTTTTAATGTAAAATTGTGAAACCAGGGGTAGTCTGAAAGGAATGACAATATGTTACTGGTTATGATTGAACTAGAAATTGATTTCCAACTGGCCAGTTTAACCAAGCCTTTCTCTATCTGGAAATCGGCCAATACAATCATTTATTGTAAAAACTCCTTCTTAGAAGGAGTTCTGGCTGTGTTGTTGGAATGAATCCGCATGCGATGGTTTTGGTTTCCCTCTGTGAAGCTTCTGGGTGAAAGGGTGACTCGTGGGCCGTCCGTCTCCTGAGCCATTGATGGTAACTCACCTGCGTTTGTCCTGGGTCTGAGATGGCTCAGCATCACTACTATGTCTGTGGCAGCCGCCCTTTTCTGTAACAGGACTTGGCCCCCTGAGGTTACATCTCTATGTCCGTGGTGGGGAGCCCTGGAGGCTGGTGCAGGGGCTACATCCACCCAGGAGCTGACCCTCTGGGCGGGTGCGGTCTGCTGGTTGCTGTGTCCCCTGGGCCAGCCCAGGCCGAGTGTGGGGGCCTGGCTCTCATTGGTGGGGAGAAGCCACCACACCATTAGGGACAGAAGGTGCTTAGTGGGCCGTCTCTGCAGTCTGGATGTGGGGGGAGGGTTGGCGCCTCCAGTGAGCAGAACAGGCATGCTTCGAAGGACTTGGGGAGAGACTAGCCGGAAGATGTGGTGATTTGGCCACAGAGTCCCTCTGGGAATGTTGCCCCGTTCCCACGTGGTCACCACGGAGGCCCCATCAGCCATCGGGCAACTCAGGAGAGAGCCATGTGGCTGCTGGACTGGCTGTGGCTCCGGGCAGCAGTGTGCCCACAGGAGCGGGGCCGAGGGGTCTCCAGCAGCCCGCCTGCCGAAACCCGAGAGCGCGACCGGCCTCTCGCAGTCAGCATCACCTGGGGGCATGTGGGCATCGGTTCCTGGTGGGCTTGTTGTCTGTAAGCAGTCCCTAGTGACTCCATCTCGTGCCTCAGGTCAGGGACACGGCGTAGAGCGTGTGCAAGCATCATTTATAGAAGGTTCCTGAAAGGAAGGGAGCAAAGAACAGCAGGAGAAAGGAAGGTGAGGTCTGAGTTATGTTCCCAGTGCTGCTACAGTAAGTTACTGGGAGCAGACATCGTCACTGTAGACATTTTCCAAACTGAGTTTTCTAGTTTCCTCAGAGAAGGCAATGGCACCCGACTCCAGTACTCTTGCCTGGAAAATCCCATGGACGGAGGAGCCTGGAAGGCTGCAGTCCATGGGGTCGCTAAGGGTCGGACACGACTGAGCGAATTCACTTTCACTTTTCACTTTCACGCCTTGGAGAAGGAAATGGCAGCCCACTCCAGTGTTCTTGCCTGGAGAATCCCAAGGATGGGGGAGCCTGGTGGGCTGCCGTCTATGGGATCGCACAGAGTCGGACACGACTGAAGCGACTTAGCAGCAGCATCTCTAAATCAGGAAGGTAAAAATAGACAAGTTTTTAAAGGCTCTTCTGAGCTTCTGATTCTACCATGTTGCATTAAAATTTAGAACACTTCATAATGATGCGAACGCTGTTGCAGTGAAGTGAGTCACCACCATTTACAAAACGCAGAGAGACGCTTCACTGCCTGGTGGAGGTTAAAGGCAGAAAACAGTGATCCCATTCAAGATACTGCTTATGTTTCTTAACTGACCTCAGTTTCAAAAGCGCCAAGGAAAGGTGTGTGACATTCACTGAAAACCCTTAAATTTTCTTTAGTGACAGATGAGTGAAGTCATCTTTTGGGAGATGAGACCCACACTCCTTGCCTTTAGCCATTTCAGGGCTCAGACGTTCTCTCTGAAGGGTGTCGTGTGTGAAAAGTAACTTTATGATGGGCAAAATGGCCATGAAAGAGAGGAAGATAAAGAAGGTTTCTATGAAATTAATCTAAAGTCAATGATAAAAGTGCATTAATGCCACATATTCAAAGTGACTACAAAGGAAGAGAAAACCCACTTTTCCCAGAAGAAGCGTTTCAAGAGAAGACTCTCAGATGCAGTGAAATTAAATTGCCTGCCAGTGATTTTTGTGACATTGGCTCAGTTATAGGAGATGTGATTTCTAATAGTGGCTTTCCTTCACTCCTGTGAATGCTATGTTTAAGTCGGTTGTGATGAGTTGGTGATTTATAAGCATTTATGAGGACTGTTCTGTTGAACCAAACTTTGTACCGGCAAGTCAATTACAAACTGAAATGAAAAAAAAAAAACAGGTGGACGAAATGATCAGTCAAAGAATGTTAGGCAAATATTATGTGAGACAAAACACGGAGAAAAAGGACATACTGTGCAATTTTTAAAGTACCTGAATATAAAATAATAGCTGCCAGTACCTAAAGCCTTCTTCAGGATGGGTGCAGGTTGTGAAAATATTTTAATAAAGCTCATTATGTGGCATTGTTAAGGTCTGCACACCATGTAACTGCGTGACTGTCTCATAGTAATCTGACACATAACCCATTTCAAAAGAACTGCCCTTTTAGAACTCCTTTTTGAATCCTTTTATAATCGCCCCTCATTGTACGTAGAGAGGTGTAACTCTGCAACTTGAGCAGCGTCCACACTTAATTCCTTCAGGTAAATTTCTAGAAGTTTCTAGAAACAGTGGACACGGTGCCTCATCACATTTGTGTCTGGACGATGACGTGGTATCCATTTACTGCATCCTTCTGTCCTGCCACCTTAGGGCACCCCCCTTTCCCCTGTCCACTGCAGAGCCCCCTAAGGGGATCCCTGCACCCCGAAGAGTATGACATCCCTCCAGGGATGTCACAAGCTTCAGAAAAGGAAAAGTCACATGCTAGCTGGCAAGGGGACAGTCCAAAACATGTATTTTATTTGGTAACTTCATGTTAAAACAATTTCTGCACAAATCAAAATCAGTCTTAAGAGTTACCGATACTTGTTTCTGTGGAAATCAGGAGACTGCGTTGCTTCATCTGCATTCCTGGAGCGTGCGCCCGCGCTCTTGCCTGAGCATCAGTGTTTAACTCACACGGTTCCCGAGCCCGGATGCTGCAGGGTGAATTACGGCTCCTTCTCCTGGCCGATTCCCTTCTTGAACAGTAAATCTATCGATTCATTCCCACCTCCAAGACTGTGTGTGTGGCTTTGTCTTACTCCATTTCAGCTGCTGTTAAAAAAAAAAAAAAAAAAGTGCCACAGACTGGGGGCTTGTAAAGAGCCGGCATTTATTTCTCCAGCTCTGGAGGCTAGAGGTCAGGGCAGAGTGCAGGCAGAGGTGGTATCGGTGAGGACCCGCTTGCTGGCTCACGGAGGGCTCTGCTTACTATGTCCTCCCGTGGAGGTGGGGCTGGGGGCTCCCAGGGGTCTCTGCTGTCAGGGCGCTGGTCCTCCCACCCCCGTGACCTCTCACCTCCTGAAGGCCCCCCCTCCTGACACCACGACCTTGCAGCTTGGGCTTCAACACGTGGATGTGAGGGATCAGCAGACTTCCTTCTTCCACACAACAGTCGCTTGGGCTTTTCTGCCCTGAGCAGCATGCACCAAGCACGACCGGCGGGACGCCTGACTCTGCAGCCCCCATGTGGCCGAGGAGGAGTCGGAAAGAAGCCAGCGCGTCACCTCTGTGTGTACAAGAGAAACTAACTCAGTCCTGTGACGGGCACTGATGGCATCCATTGAAATGCGGCAGGCCTGGGGCCAGAGAGCCGGCTGAGGAGGGCGGCTTCCATCACCGTCTCAGGGACAAGCCCGTTTCCAGGCACGGAGGAGCCGCAAGGCTGTTCCTGCCGCCAAACCCCTGAGAGCCGAGGGGCCGAGGGGCCCGTGCCGTGGGACAGGCCCCTTTCCAGGGCTCAGGAGTGCAGGCAGGGAGGGCTGCGTGGGCACGGGGTTGCTCCTGAACTTGGAAGACGGGCCCCAGCCCCCTGACAGAGGTCTGGCTTCCTCAGAGTTATTCTGGAAATCAACCTCTGTGGCTCCTAACCTCATCTGCAGACACTGAAAGCAGGGATTCCAAGACTGCTTTTTGATTTTGAGGATGTGCATGTGTGTAAGGGTGTGCCTCTTCAACTGCCTGTGACTCAGAAGCACACATCCGTTCAGACCTGAGTCAGAAGTCACCCGGACGTGTGTCTGTCTTGTCACGTGGACAGACGCTTAGGTAGAAACAGGGCGGCGTTCTGATCTGTTTCGGCATCGCGCTTGTGAAGACTGGCGTCTGGACGTAGAAAGTGAGTGGAAGTGAGCGGTCAGCTGGCGGGGATGAGGCCAGGCTTCTGGAGGAGCTCTGTAGTTTGTGAAAATGAGAAGGAGCAGGTGCACTGGGGCTGTGAGCAGTCTCGCCGGTGTTCGGCGGTCGTCGCTCCCGTGTTTGCAGTCTCGCCGGTGTTCGGCGGTCGTCGCTCCCGTGTTTGCAGTCTCGCCGGTGTTCAGCGGTCGTCGCTCCCGTGTTTGCAGTCTCGCCGGTGTTCAGCAGTCGTCGCTCCCATGTTTGCAGTCTCGCCGATGTTCAGCGGTCATCACACCCGTGTTTGCTGTTGGCATCGAGAGTGCGGCGGTCGCTGGTGTGCCTTCTCCGTCCCTCGGTCCTGTCCTACTCTTCCGTTGTTGCTGCTGCTTCATCACGAGGTCGTGTCCAACTCTGTGCGACCCCATGGACCGTAGCCCACCAGGCTCCACTGTCCATGGGGTTCTCCAGGCAAGAGCACTGGAGTGGATTGCCATTCCCTCCTCCTTGGGACCTTCCCCACCCAGGGATTGAACCCATTGCAAGGCAGGTTCACTACCACTGAGCCACCAGGGAAGCCCTTGGCAATTAGCAATTCAAGGAACAGAATGAAAAAGGAAAGGGAAGGGGGCTTAGGTGGCTCCAAGGACCCCTGCAGTGCTTCCTGCTGCTGATGGACACCTCGTCTGGTGAGCCACACCGCACGGCACCCTCAGGACAGCTGTGCAGGGACTGAAGCTCACAGAGGTCAGTGATTGTCCCAGGTCACTGATAAAAGAGCAGCGGCTCTGAATATGAGCTGAACCAGGGTGGAATCATTCTACCCCTTGGATCTTCCTTCTCCAGGAAACCAAAATATCCTACATCCCGTCCAGTGTATCCAGTTTATAAACAAAAGGCAACCATGGATTAGGCACCTGAACTTGAGCTGTTCTGTGGTTGAGAATAAGTTCCGCCTAGACATGGAACCAACAGGTGCACATGACGGGGCGCTCTATCTGTTTGCTCAGTTGCTGTCAAGAATTGGACGTATCTCTGTGTTTGTTCCAGCTTCTCAACCAGAAAGTGCCCTCCAGGCCACAACTTAATTCAGCTGAAAGCCATTGCTATGTACAAGCATTCCTATCATCACCAGAGAATGGAGCTGAAAGGGTTTCCACCGATGAGGTCCTCAGGATGGCCAGCTGTTTTGTCTGTGCCATGTGGATGGAGTTGGACCCCGAAGTCTGTTTAGTTGCCGGGGTCCAGCCCTGGTGGATCCAGGGAATTCGAAAGTGGGGATGGCGTCGGCGACCTTGGAAAATACATAATTAATTACAGATAGAGAGATTAGAAATGGATAGTGTAGTAGGAAATATTCGTGGAGAAAAAGAGGCTGAATAACTTGGTTTACATGGAATAACATCCATGCTCCAGATGGGAATTCAGCAGGAAAAACGGGGAGTAAGAAAGAACGACATGGGGGAGTCAGTCTTTCCAGGAACTGAACCCATTTCTTTATTTTTCAGGTTTTTCTTATATACCTTTTGTTACATATAGGGATGAATACAGAGTCACGTGGGGGTCAGCAGTCCTGACCTTTATCTAAATCAGGTGCTTTACATAAAAAAAAAAACGGTCTTAGAGGTTTTTACATCATCTTCTGGCCATGAGCTCGCTGACATTTTATGATCCTTTCTTTCTGATAACCAAAAAAATTATTTTTTCCAAGAGTGTTTTTTCTTAAACCAGGCACCACCCTCCAAATAAAGTTGTATTCCTATAGGGTGAGGGTGTAGTGAGTTACAATCAAGAAAGG